>JANPWX010018024.1:0-16927 GCA_024734555.1 Trochalopteron elliotii | reverse complement strand
GATGGATGGATGGATGGATGGATGGATGGAGGGATGGATGGATGGATGGATGGATGGATGGATGGAGGGATGGATGGATGGATGGATGGATGGATGGATGGATGGATGCACAGACAGGTGTTGGACAGATGGGAGCTGCCATCCCAGGCTGGTGCTTCTGCTCCCATGTCCTGCTCCAAGCCTGGAGCCAGGAGTCTGGAAGGGCCTCATCTTGTTCCAATTTCAGGAGGAACAAAGGGAGCGGGGCCATGTGACTTCCATCAGGGAGAGGCTTTGAGGTCACACAGGGAGAATCTCACCCTCAGGAACCGGGATGGGCTGGGGAGCGCTGGGTTCTCCTCATTTCTTGGGGAGCCTTGATACTTTTGGTGTAAAAACATCAAAAAGCAAATGAGAGTGACTCCCAGTGTTTCTTCCTGCATCCCCTCAATCCTTGGCATTTTTCCCTGCCTTCCCATCAGTTCTGGTGACTTGTCTCACATTTTTGGGCTGTGCAATTCCCAAATCCCTGTGGATTTATTCTGCTGGATCACAAATTCCAGTGAGCTGTTGGTGAGCAGGTGTTGGGAATCCAGGATGGTGCATCAGCTGGGGGGCAAAGGCTGAATATTCCCAGAGATCTGGGAAGCACATGGGGTGTTAGAGCACGGCAGGATACTTCCAGTGGGAGGATACATCCAGCTGGGAAGAGCTGGAGCAGATCCAGCCAGACACAGCTCAGACACTTAAAAGCTCAACTCCCCCTGCCCTTCACGAGCTGATGGATTCTCTCTCCTGGTGGGGGAAGGGATGTGGGGACAAAACGCGAGCCAGGCCCCAAATTTCTCCGCCTGACTGTTGAAAACTCCTTCCTGCTCCAAGCTGCAGCCAAAGCAAAGAAACCCCGAGCTGTTTTTGGGAGGTAAAACGCACCGAGAGGCGACGGGGACCCTTCAAGGCCTTGATTTGAAACCGAAGCTCGAACCTGGCTCGTTACATCTTGAAACATCTGATGCGATCTCGCAGATCAAAGCCGCCTTGTTTGCCTTGTAATGAGGTGTCAAAGCATTTCCTTGCAACGCCAACAGGAGACACTTTGATCTGCAAAACAAGATGTTTAAGAGCGCTGCTAGCGAGGGCTCCCCGCGTTTTCGCGGCTCTGGGAGGCAGGGGAGTATTTGAAGTCTGCTGTTGTTTCCTCTCGAGGCTTCCCAAGCTGTGGCAGCTGATGAGGTGTTGCTGTCACACCGGAGCCAGGACTCACAGGGAAATTACCGAGGCTGAACAGCAGCCAGCTGGAGAACCAAACCGAGCGTTTTTCTTACAGCTTCCAAAAGGAACTGTTGGGTTTTCCCAAGAAAAAAGGGCTTTTTGTCCATGGGAAATGTTGGAGTCGATGTAAGCTCACTCTGAGTTGTTTTGGGGGAAAATGTTGAGATTCTGGGTGGTTCAGCTGGAGGTTGTTTGTGCTGCTGCTGCCTCAGTCTGGCTTTTCCCATGCCTCGTCCCACCAGCGGTGACTGGGGTGTCACCTGGGTGGGGCTGGGGTGTCACCTGGGTGGGGCTGGGGCCACTCACGTGTCCCTCTGGCCACAGGCTCAGCGCTGGCGCAATGAGAACTACGAGAGGCCCGTGGACCTGGAGGGCTCTGGGGATGATGATCCCTTTGGAGAAGATGAGCTGGATGACATCTACTCCGGCTCTGGCTCGGGGTGTGAGTACCTGGGGGGCTCCTGGGAAGGGTCCCTGGATGGTTGGGGGGTTGCGGGGGACGGGGGGAGGGTCCGTGGCTGGCTGTGGGGTTGGGGGACTCCAGAGAAGGATCCTTGACTGGTCTGGGGTTGAGGGGTTCCTGGGAAGGTCCTTGGCTGGAGAGGGGATGTGAGGGGGGGAATTGCCCTTTGTCCATCACTGGAGTTCTCCTCTGAGACAAAAGCAATGGGAGCTGTCCCAAAAGTCAGGCTCCAGTGCCTTCATGTCCCAGTTCAGCCTCTGGCCCTGCTGGGCAGGACTGGCCCTTCCACAGACCCAGAGAGGGCTTTGTCCACCACACAGAAACAGCCCCTGGTTTCTGCCGAGCCTGGAACCATCTGGGCTCTCAGATTTTGGGGGTGATGCCAAGGAAATGCACCAGCAGCGGTTCCACTCTTTCCTTCTGTCCCCCCATTCCAGATTTCGAGCCGGAGCTGGGGCTGGACACGGCCGTGAGCCTGACCAGGGACACACTGGTGACACTGCCCACCACGGCGGCCGTGCTGCCTGTCACCGCCGCCCAGCCCGTGGTGACACCCCTGGGGCCATCCCCCACAGGCCAGGACACCACCCCTGGGCAGGCCACCAGCGCCTTCCTCATCCCCAGGACCACAGAGGCACCGGTGGTGCCCAGCTGGAAACCCACCACCGCCACCAGCACTGTGGCCAGTGAGCCCCCGACCACCACGGCCACCACCACCACCACCACCACCACCACAAGCAGCACCACCACCACAAGCAGCACCACAACCACCACGGCCACGGCCAAGCCCACCACCATCCGGAGGTTCCTGCCCCCCTTGGCCACCAAGGCAGCCACCACCACCCGGGCCACCACCACCCTGGAGACCCCCACCACGCCCGTCCCCGAAAGCAGCACCCCGACAGAGGTGGCCACGGCACGCCTCGTCCCCACCAGCACGGCCAGGCCCAGGGCCCTGCCAAAGCCCAGCACCTCGAGGACTGCAGTGCCCCCCGAGAAAAGCACGGCCCTCACCACGCTGCCACCCACCGAGGCCCCCCAGGTAGGAGGCCCAGCCCTGCTCACCTCTGTGGGCTCCTGGGGTCTGGGGGAGGCCCAGCAGGGCTACGGGAGAACCGCCCATCCTTGGCCACTGCTCTGAGGGAGGTGGAGGCAGGCTGGGCTCTCCCGGAGCAGAACATCTGGGGAGGTGGGAAGGAGGTGAAAAGGGGAGTTCAGCCCGGGCAGGGGATCAGGGGACACCCAGGATGTGCCACCAACCCCGGTGTCCTCGGCAGTGCCTCTCCAGAGAGGCTTCTCCAGGCAGGAGGGCAGCAGTGCCACATCCCACAGGGACACGGCGACATTCCTCGGGGTTTGGTGTCATGTCCCAGCTCTCAGCCCTGCCAGGAGTCCCGCACTCTCCTCAATTACGGCTCGATGGTGCATTTTCAGCCCGTCGGGTGTCCTGAGCAGGAATTTCAGCTCCATCTCGCATTCAGAACCCCTCAGGGGCCCTTTGCAGCCGCTTTGACTGAAAGGTGGAGTGATTTGTCTAAACTACTCCCTCTTTTCCGCCTGCAAATGCGTGCTCAGAGCGCTCGGGGCTCTCGCTGACCTTCAATTAATCCCTGTCACAAACCCGGCTCGTGGGAAGCGCTGAGCCGTGCGCTGGCCCCGGGGCGGCGGGACATGGAGAGGGCTCCCACCCCCGCCCCAGACAGCTCCGGGCTCATCCTGAGTCCTGGCTCCTCTTGAATCCTGGCTCCTCCTGAATGCTGCTTTGTGACCGCGGCAGGCAGGAGGGGAGGGATCCCGGGGTGGTTTGGCTCGGGGATGCTCCAGCTCAGCCGACACGCCGAGGGATAAGAGGGAAAGTCCAGGGCATTTGGTCCCGAGGGGATGTGCAGGAGGCAGTGAATGGAGCAGGGATGGGATGGATGGGGTGGGATGGATCATATTCCCAGGTAATATTTGCCCTCGAGGCCTGGATCCCCTCCTTACCAAGGGAATTGGACAGGGACAGCAGGGAGCTGGGCTGGGTGACAGCTCCATGTCCTGGTGACAGCTCCATGTCCTGGGTGACAGCTCCGTGTCCTGGTGACAGCTCCGTGTCCTGGTGACAGCTCTGTGTCCTGGTGACAAGGATCCATCCTCCTGCTCCTGCCCTGTGCAGCGGGAAGGGGGGAAAGGAAGAGGGAAGGGACCCCTGGAGCTCATCCAGCAGCATCCAGTCCTTCCTCTTGCTATGCTGGTGTGGCACGGATGTTGTGTCACCTCCTGTCAGGAGTGACCTGAGAAGGCTGACATCCAACCTGTGCTCTGGAGACAGAGCCCAGCCGAGGGTCTGGGATGGAATAATGGGGAGAACCTCCTCCCTGTAAGGGTGCAGGGTCTGGGATGGGATAATAGGGAGAAACTCTTCCCTGTCAGGGTGCAGGGTCTGGGATGGGGTCTCTTTCAGAGAAACTACGGGGAACAGGTCCTGGGATGGGAACAGAGAATGGCCCAGCTGAGGGACACCCATGGTGGCCTCAGCCATTGGGTGACTATCCATTTATGGGGTTGCGTTGTCACTGTGGTACAACTTCAGTGACACAGGGAAGGGACAGCCCAAAGTTATCCCCATGTCCCCCACCCTGTCCCTGGTCAGTGATGTCCTCCCTGTGGACACCCTTTGGTCCTTGTCCTCTGCTCCATCTTGTCCTTTCCCCCAGATGGAGCCAGGGGAGGTGACAACAGTCCCCGACAGCGAGCTGGAGGTCCCGGCCAGCAGCGGCCCCAGCGGGGACTTTGAGATCCGGGAGGAGGAGGAGGAGACGACTCGTCCCGACCTCAGGAACGAGGTGGTGGCTGTGGTGACACCGCCTGCAGGGCCGGGGCCCGGCAGGAACGTGGAGACGGGGCTGATGGACAACACGATAGACTCGGGCAACTCGGCTGCTCAGCTGCCCCAGAAAAACATCCTGGAGAGGAAAGAGGTGTTGATAGGTGAGATATGGGGTCGGGGGTTTGGGGGACAGGGTTTGGGGGCACAGGGAGCTGGGCTGTCCCTGGAAAGGGGACATGACACTGTTTTACACCACAACGACACAGACTCTGACTTCAGAAGGCTGAAAATGACTCCTTTATTCTTGGGATGTGTTTCCCTTTTATACCATTCTACACAGACCAATTGGATTGGTGACACAAAGACAAACCTCTTCCATCACATTGGTCAGACCAGAGGGACATCAAGAAGAAGCCCCTCCTAGGGGAAATATGTAAACAAATTTGCCATTACCAAAACATGTTTCTTGTTTACAGAAAATTCCCTGGGAAAGGAATTTCAGAAAACCAAAACACCTCAGGCATGGAACCAGGGCTACAGGGACAGTCCTGGGGAGGGCATTGGGATAACCCACACCCACTTCCCAAATTGCTCCATGGGGTGTTCCAGGGTCTCCACATCTTTGCCAGGAAAGCTCTACACAATTTTCTTCTACTGAGATGGATTTCCAGGAAAAAAAAAAAAGGGATTTTAGTGCAAAGCTGTTCTGTGGTCGTAGCTCAGCACCCAGTGCTGCTCCCAAACTTCCAAAGCCCAAAGCCCAAAGCCAGGCTGGAATCCCAAATGATCCCCCCGAACTGGGGCAGTGCTGAGCCTGGCATAACCCACACCCAGCCCCCAAAACTGCTCTGTGGCTCTGCTGGGGTGTCCCAAGAGTTTCCATGCCTTTGCCAGCAATGTTGTGCACCATTTGTTTGTGCTGAGATGGATTTCCAGGAAAAAAAAGGGATTTTTCCTGGAAAGCCAAAGCTGTGCTGTGGTGACCTGGCCACTGCTCAGAGGCTGCTCCCAAATTTCCAAAGCACAAACCCAGGCTGGAATCCCAAATGATCCCCCACAGACTCTTTGTGCTGGGAGCCAAGCTGGGAGTGGAGGTGGCACTGAGGGCTGTGGATGACACTGATGACCAGGGGTGGCACTGAGGGCTGCAGGTGGCACTGACAGCTGGGGGTGATGCTGAAGGCCATGGGGGTGGCCCTGAGGACCAGAGGGGTGACACTGAGGGCCACAGGTGGCATTGATGGCTATGGGTGGCCCTGATGGCCAAGGGTGGCACCTGTAGCCACTGGTGGCTGGGGATGACACTGAGAGGCAGGGGTGACATTGATGGTCAGGAGGGGTGGACTGATGGATGGGGGGTGGCACTGATGGCCCCGGGTAGTACTGACAGCTGGGGGTGTTACTGACCGCCAGGGGTGGCACTGACACCCAGGGGTGGCACTGACAGCTGCAGGTGGCACTGACAGGCAGTGGGGTGGCACTGACAGCTGCAGGTGGCACTGATGGGCAGGGGTGCCACTGACAGCTGGGGGTGGCACTGACGGGCAGGGGACTGGCACTGACACCTGGGGATGGCACTTATGGCTGTGAGTGGCACTGACACCCAGGGTGGCACTGACAGGTAGTGGGGTGGCACTGGCGGCCGGCGGTGGCACTGACAGCTGTGGGTGGCACTGACACCCAGGGGTGGCATTGACACCCAGGGCTGGCACTGACAGCCGTGGGTGACACTGACATCCAGGGGGGCGACACTGACACCCAGGGGTGGCACTGACAGCTGCAGGTGGCACTGACAGCCATGTCCCCCCTGCCCCGTTGCAGCGGTGATCGTGGGCGGCGTGGTGGGTGCCCTTTTCGCCGCCTTCCTGGTGATGCTGCTCATCTACCGCATGAAGAAGAAGGACGAGGGCAGCTACACCCTGGAGGAGCCCAAGCAGGCCAACGTCACCTACCAGAAGCCCGACAAGCAGGAGGAGTTCTACGCGTAGACAGAGAGCCCGGAGTGCCTCATGCTTCCTCCCTCCCCTCCTCCCTGCTCCAAACCCTCCTCCTCCTCCTCTCCTCCATCCAGTCTCTCTCTTTCCCCCCTTCCCCGCCCCTCCTCTCTCTTTTTTTGGGATCAGACTGTGAATTTACAAAACAAAACCCGCGGCGGCTGCAGGAGGAAAGGCGTCCTTGGCACGGGGGGGCGCAGGGTGCCCGCAGCAGCGCCGAGGTCACCCCCAGCACCGCTGGCCTTTCTGCTGGCGGGAGGGACGGGGCACGGAGCCCATGCCAAGGAGCCCGTGCCAGGGCAGCCGTGCCCAGGAGTGCCCTGAAGAGCACGGGATGGGCTGCCCACGGCGCCTGGAGCTCAGCTGGACTTTTCCCACATCACCACCACCACCACGAACTCTGGGATCCGGACACCTCCTGCCAAGCCCTGGGGTGCAGGGGGCTTTTGCTTTGGATTTATTGCCCTTTTTTTTTTCTTCTGTCCGTAAAGAAGGGAAATTTCCTTCCCTCTGTCTCATCTTTGTTTTTTGGTTTTCTTTTGGAATGGGGTTGGTTGCTCTGCAGGAATCCCCTTCTGCTGGAAGAGAGACCACGACTCTCCAATGCTCCTGGAGCCTTGGGAAAAGCACAAGGTGATGGAATACCTGGTGCCCTGGGATTTGCTCCTGGAGTGGGGAAAAAGGGAAATAAATACAAACGCTGGGAATGATCCCTTTGGATCAATACTCTGGAGAGCTCGTGGAGCTGCATTGAGGCATCCCAGGCTGCTGCCATCCAGCCACTCCCTGGAATCTCTTGGATCCACATCTGGCTAAGGAGTTTGGCCAGGGAGGGACTTGTCTTGGGCTGGGTTTTCACTGTGACCACTAAAGCTCGGCTTTGCGGGACATTCCTGAGGGAGGAGCTGGGAATGGAGAAGCTGAATCCTGTCCCTGGCTCTTCCAGAGGGGATAACAGAGCTCTGCAAGGCGTGGGATGCAGCCTAAGGAAGGAAATCCCAGCAGAGACCACTCCTGTCCCCTCGGGGTCCAGCAGGGATCCCACCAGCTCCAGAGGTGAGGAAGAGGAGGCAGCACCATGGCTCCACCACAGGATTGATTGGATCATTGGAAAGATCCCAAAATCAATGGAAAGACCCAGGACTGATGGTTTTCCTGTGTTGTCTGAATCCCCAGGATTGATGGTTTTCCCTCACTGGTGTTTAAATCCCAGTAAAACCCACAGGGATCCCGACCCTGGCACCCCCCAGGTGTCCCCAGGGTGCAGATCCAGACCCTCCAGTGCCTTGGGGAAAGGTCAGATTTTCCAGAGCAATCTCTGCTCACAGATTCAACTGAGATATTTCAATTGAGATATTTCAATTAAGGTGTTTCAATTAAGGTGTTTCAATTACGGTGTTTCAACAAGGTGGCTCTCAATCAGCTGGAGCCCTCTTTGTGGAGTTTTGTTGTCATGGTGGTTGTGATCTCAGTGGGGTCCCATGGAGACTTTGGATTTGGTCTTGGAGCAATTCAAATGGGAAAATTTGTGGAAAAAGTCATTGCTTTGTGAATTAACCCACACGGAGCCAGGGACACCTTGGCCCCTGAGGGGGTTGGTGGATTTAGGGTTTTGTGGCCCTGGTGGGGATTACAAGACAGAAGAGCTTGGTTGTGGATGGGATTGGAGGCCATATGAATATTTGAAATATATAAAAATATATATCTCCACTCCTGTGCACCCACAGTAACACAGGTATGGAAGGAAATGAAATCCCTGGAATTTCTCAGTGCACTGGGATGCTTGGGTGGTATTTGGGATTGGGAAGTTGGGAGCTTTGGGGTGCTTTTCCCTGGGATAAAACCCAAAATGATGACCTGGCTTTGCTTCAGGATAAGGAACAGAGCCCTGCACATGGGTCAGCTCTAAATCCTCATTTTTGGGCTGTCAGCCTCAAAATCCTCGTGGTTTAGGTTCTAGGAGCATCCCTGTTGGATGTTTGGGGTGGTGGTGCTGGGAGTGACCATTTCTGTGTCCATCCTGGAGGGAGGATGAGGATGAGGATGAAGGATGAGGATGCTCCAAGGGAGAGAACACACTCAGAAGGAGCCTGGTGCCAACCCAGAGCCACTTTGTGCTGCCCCAGAGGGAGTCTGGACTCCTGGATTTGATGATTTGGAGGATTTTGGCCCTGTTGGGATCACACAAAGAGGAGTGACACAAATCAAGGTCACCAAGGTCACCCCAAATCCCCATCTTTTGGGAAAACCTGGATTTAATCTTTGAAGCTTGCTTAAAAAAAAAAACCAACCCAACCCTCCCAGCTTAATCTTTTTAATGCTGCTTTTCAGAGCTGCCTCCTTAATCTTCTTCATTCCATTTTTCCCCCTATTTAATAGTCTGAAGTTCCATAATACAATTTTTTTACTCACTCAAGCTTAACCTCGTCCCTCTCAGCTGGTGTTAGGTTGTAATCCCGGCACTTAAATCCGTCACAGCTTCGGGAGTGAGGAAAGCTGGAGGTGGGAGGGTGAGAGGAGCCTGGGCAGGACTTTTGCAGTAATTAAAATATGAGATAAACACAATGAAAAAAAAAGGTGTAGGCAATTAAAACGCTAATCAAAAGTGATCAAATAATTAATGGTTTATCTCCTGCTTCCACGCTTTTGCTCTCTACCATCACAGGGATGTGAGCTCCAGGAGAATTTTTTGGGTTTGGAGCTGACTTTTTGTGGTGTTAATGATGTCACAACCTCTTGTGTCACCTCAGCTCCCACAGGGGCTGTGGGAGTTGATGTTTGAAGGGAAAAAAAGTCTTGTCCTGGAGGATGTGTTCCTGTGTCACTAGAGAACACGAAAGAACTACACTCACCCATCAGGTTGTGAGAGGAGAAAGAAAGAGAGAATTTATTTTGGTTTGGGGTTTAAATAGGGTTTGGACTTTGACCAGTGATTGGGGGATGAGGCTGACACCTCTCCGACCCCACTGGCCAAGCCAGAAGTCCATCACAGAGAGGAATGCAAAAACAATCTACTTTGTTTATGTTACATGTGTGAGAAACTCCAGTCCAAGAATGGAAACATCAGAAGGCTGAAAAATCAGGGCAACAATCCTGTGCCTCCCTCCAAGGAGCTGGGAACATCACAGATTTTTTTGGGAAAGCCCATTTCCCCAAAAAAACCCCTGGATAAAGTCACTTCTCCATGAGCAGAGCCACAGGGAGGGGTAAAACCCCAAAGGTCAGGGCCTGGGGCAGGTGGAGGAGCTGCTCCTTCTGCAGCCACTCCTGCTCTGGGGCTGTGCAGGGATTCCTGGTGGGAAGATGGATGAGGAAGAGCTGAGGAAGGTCCTCACAGGAGGATCCATCACCCAGCTGCTGATTTGGCTGTGGAGCAGATTTTTGGGAAAATGAACTCGGCCTGAGCGGAACTGTCTCCAGCATCTTCCCTTCTCAAAGCTGAGCCTGACATCGTCCCCCCTGCCCAAATTCTGATCCCTCATGGTTATCCCTGCCAGGAACAGCTGGAGCAGTGCCCAGATGTGCTGGTCCTTCCAGCTGTGCTCCCCGAGGGATTTTCCACAGCTTTTCCATTTCTTTTCCACACGTTCTTGCATGCGTGTGATGCGCTGGAGCCGCAGGGAGGCTCAACATCTCCAACATCTTCCCATCCCAAAGCAGAGTCTGACATCATCTTCCTCTGCCCAAATTCCCATCCCTCGTGGTGATTCCTGCCAGGAACAGCTGGAGCAGTGCCCAGATGTGCTGGTCCTTCCAGCTGTGCCCCCCGAGGGATTTTCCACAGCTTTTCCATTTCTTTTCCGTGCGTCCCTGTGTGTGTGATGTGCTGGAGCCACAGGGAGGCTCTTGGCTGTTCCAGCTGGATAGTTTTAGGAATTTCTGGAACTGCAGGGTGGTGTGGGCTGCTCTGCCAGCTGTGCCAGCCTTGGGGCTCTCCCTGCTGGAATTGCAGCAGGAGAATGATGGAGAATACCCAGCAGGAGAATATCCAGGAACTCCTGGGCCAGATCCATCAGGAGGTGGGAGGAGAGGATCAAAGGGGAGGGAAGAGCAGAGAGCCCAAACCAGGGCTGGAATGGGGAGTTTGGGATGGGCAGGGCATGGATAGGAAGGGCAGGACATGGAAAGGACCCAGCCCTAGGTGGGTTTTGCAGGGCTGGGAGTTGTCCCTTTGCTCCAAAAATCTCCCAGATCTCGGATCTTTCCACAAAGAGCACCAGGTCCCTGTGTAGGATGGAGTTGTCCCTTTGCTCCAAAAATCTCTGATTTTGGACCTTTCCATGAGGAGCTGTGCTGGGGGGATCCAGCTGCAGGGAAGGGGATGGCTGGGGCTGGATCACTGCCAGGATGGGCTGGTTCACCTCAGATTTCCCCACTCCTTCCCCCATTCCCCTGACAATCCAGTCTGGGAGTTCCTGCCTGATATCCAGCTCCAGCTCCAGCATTCCGAGCTCTCCCTGCCACGAATCCTCAGCTCAGAGGCTCCCACAGGAACAAACCCACCAGCTGAGAACAGGAATTGGATTTTTTAATTCCCTTTTTCTCCCATAGCCACCCTTGGAATGACTTTTTCTGGGCTCCAAAGTTTTCTGCCAGGCTCTGAAGGAACACTGAGCTTTCAATCCGGGCAGGTTTGGTGGGAATGAGCCCCCCGGGAGCAGGGATGGGGCTGTGGGTGTCTGTGTGTGTATATATGTGTATGTAATTAATGTATATGTAGAGATGTATAGACGGGCATGGGGCCGGGGCGCTCTGCTGCCGAGGAGGAGGAGGAGGGGGAAAAGGAGGAGGAAGAAGAGGAAAGGGAGGAGGAAAAAGAGGAAAGGGAGAAGGATTTGTTCTCCAGCAGCACGTGCTGGGCTCTGCAGGTCCCTGTCCCAAGGAATGTGGGATTCAGCTTCAACCCCTGTCCCAAGTGATGCAGGATTTCCTGTCCCAAAGGATGTTGGATTCTCTGCCCCAAGGGATTCAGGACTCAGACTTGGCCCTGCTCCCCAGGGATGTGGGATTTCCTGTCCCAAGGAATGTGGGATTCAACCTCGACCCCTGTCCCAAAGGATTTGGGATTCCCCCTTACTCCCCATCCCAAGGGATTCAGGATTCACCCTTGGCCCTTATCCCGAGGGATGCAGGATTCCCTGTCCTGAAGGATGTGGGATTCCCCCTCTGCCCCTGAACCAAGGGGTGTGGGATTCAGCCTCATTACCTGCCCCAAGGGATGTGGGATTCCCCCTCATTCTCTGTCCCAAAGGATGTGGGATTCAGCCTCGCCCCTTATCCCACTGGATATGGGATTCCACCTCTCAAATTCCTGCTGCTCCTCCCTCCCCTCCCTGCCTTTCACACCCACCCAGTCCCAATCCCAATCCCAATCCAATCCCAATCCCAATCCCAATCCAATCCAATCCCAATCCAATCCCAATCCAATCCCAATCCCAATCCCAATCCCAATCCAATCCCAATCCCAATCCCAATCCCAATCCCAGTGGGTTGGGATGAGCCCGGGTGGGGATCAGGAGCCTTTTGCTGCTGCCAGAGCTGGAGCAGATCCTGGGATGGATCCCTGGGATGGATCCAAATCCCTGGGAGCTCTGGAGCATCCCCAGTCCCTTCATCTCTAGAGGAGCCTCAGTCTGCAGCCCCCAAACTTTTAATTTCTGTGTCTATTTTTCCTATTATTTTGATTTTTTTGGGTAAAAAACCCCCGATTTTTTCACACCCCACATTCCAGCGCTTCTCCCAAGTCCTCCAGGGTGCCAGGGATTTTTCCTGCAGGAATTCCCCCCGTTGAGGGTCCCCCCTGGCCGAAGTCACCCCAGCCCCGCTGACAATCAAACCAGACTCCCAAAAAACAGGAATCCATTGCAGTTTGATAGAAAAATCTTTTTAAAATCTCCCCCTTCTCTCTCACCACCACATCTCCAGGATAAACCATCACCCACTGCTCCTCCTGTAAATAAACATCAAACCTTCTTGTATAAATTAAAAATAAAATAAATTTTAGAAAAGACAAAAAAAAAAAATCCATCGATAAACATCCCAAAAATAAAATTTAAAAAAATCTCCCCTTCCAGAAGATTGAAGTAATTCCAACTTCACCATTTTTTGGAGCTGATTTCCAAACCCAAGAGGAGAACAAAACAAAGGTCTGGAACATTACAAATGTTGGAGCTTTCAATGAATCCGGGAGGGAAAAAAAATGCATGTAAATATTTTTAATAGGAGACATATCTTAAACAGAACTTTTTTTTGTATGTACATAACTCTCCTAGAGTTTAGTACTGAAATGGCTTCATAGTGTCTGTTTTGAAAAGGAAAGGAAAAGAAAATGTTTGTTAATTGTTTTTGTTCTTACTCAATGGCCAAAACTTTAAAAATAATGACAAAAAAAAAAGAAAAAAAAGACTCTAAAAATAATCTTTGCCAATGGATCTAGCACTGTAATGGTACTGTCTATTTTTTTTAATTATTTCTGTGCTGTGCCCATTTATAAAATGAGGAAAAGATAAAAAATAAAGTCATTTAAACATTGTCTGCCCAGGGCCTGGCCTGAGTTCTTGATGCCAACTGCTGCAGGGTCTGTCGTGCCCTGGGAATGGAGGGAGAAGGTTCTGCCTGGCCCTGGGCCCATCAGGGTGTGGTCAATTAATGGTTTCCATGGCAACTGCAGCAGGGCTGAGGAGCCTGGACCATCCCAGCACACCCATGGGTGATCCCAGTACAGCCTGGACCATCCCAGTACAGCCCTGGATGATCCCAGCACACCCATGGGTGATCCCAGTACAGCCCTGGATGATCCCAGCACACCCATGGGTGACCCCAGTACTGCCCTGGATGACCTCAGTACAGCCTGGGCCATCCCAGTACAGTCCTGGATGATCCCAGCACATCCATGGGTTGTCCCAGTACAGTCTGAGCCATCCCAGCACACCCATGAGTGAACCCAGTAGGGCCTGGACCATCCCAGTACAGCCCTGGATGATTCCAGCACACTCATAGATGATCCCAGTAGAGCCTGAACCATCCCAGCACAGTCCTGGACTATCCCAGCACACTCATAGATGATCCCAGCACAGCCTGGACTATCCCAGTATAGCCTGGGCCATCCCAGTACTGCCCTGGACCATCCCAGCACACCCATGGGCGATCCCAGCACAGCCTGGGCCATCCCAGTACACCCATAGATGATCCCAGTACAGCCCTGGATTATCCCAGTACCAGACTGGACTATCCCAGTTCAGCTCTGGATGATCCCAGCACTGCTCTGGACTATCCCAGCACACCCATGGGTGATCCCAGTACAGCCTGTGCCATGCCAGTGCAGTCCTGGACAATCCAAGTACTGCTCAGGAATATCCCAGTGCAGCCCTGGATGATTCCAGCACAGCCTGGAAATGTTCCCCTGGAGAGGAGAAGCTCCAGGGAGAGCTCAGAGCCCCTGGCAGGGCCTAAAGGGGCTCCAGGAGAGCTGCAGAGGGACTGGGGACAAGAGCTGCAGGGACAGGACACAGGGAATGGCCTCCCAGTGCCAGAGGGCAGCAATGGATGGGAGATTGGGCAGGAATTGTTCCCTGGCAGGGTGGGCAGGGGCTGGGCTGGAATTGCCAGAGCAGCTGTGGCTGCCCCTGGATCCCTGGCAGTGCCCAAGGCCAGGCTGGACACTGGGGCTGGGAGCAGCCTGGGACAGTGGGAGGTGTCCCTGCCATGGCTGGGGTGGCACTGGATGAGTTTTAAGCTCCATTCCAACCCAAACCATTCCAGAATTTTGGCTGATCTGCTGTCACCCCACATCCCCCCAGTGTCCCCATCCCCACACACCACCAGTGTCCCCAGTGGGCTGGAGCTGCTGTTCCAGCTGTGGGATGGATCCATTCCCTCCCAGAGCAGGAAGTGGGAGCAGGCTGGACCCTCTCTCCCAGCTCCTCTCCACAGGGATTCCTGCAAATGCCTGTGGTGACAGATCCAGCAGAGCTGCTCTTGGCCTCCCTAAGGACATCCTGGATGTTTTTGTCCAGCTCCTGCCAGGATGGATCCATCCCTGGAGCAGCAGGCAGGGTTTGGGTGTCCCCACAGAGCTCCCAGAGCCATCCCCAGCCATGGGCAAATGCCAAAGCCCAGAAGGCTCCCAGAAATCCTCCCCCAGCCCCAGTGATGTCCTGCTGGCCCAAATTCCAGGGAACACCCTTCTGTTTGAGCTTGGGGAATGTGTTTTTATGGCCCTGCTTCCCTCAGAAACCTCTGCTCCAAGTGCTTCACCCCCTAAGGAATTCAGCACTGGATATCCCAACCCTCAGCCTGCAGCAGGGACAAATCCCATCCTCCTGGGAGTCTCTCTGGATGGCCACAGCACCAGAGCCCCAAATCCCTCCCTTTTCACCCCATTTCCTGCTGTGGGGCAATTCCCATCAGCCCAGCTCTGCTCCCTGCAGCAGCAGCTCAGCATTCCCTGTGGGAAGGGCCCTAATCCTGGCCTCCAGCCCATCCCAGCCCCAATAATGACCCCACTGTGCCGTGCTCCCGTGTCTGGCAGAGTACAAATGAGCAACTGCCTGTCCAAGGTGTTGGAATTCAGACTGAAGGCTGGAAACAGCCTCTGATTATATCCCAATCCCCAGTTTTTATTTATTTTCCACCCCCACAACAGCTCTTACCGGAATTTTCCATTCCTGCAGCGCCGTTGCAGACCCCAGGATTGCACAACCCCAAAGGTGGTTTTTATTTGGATTTATTTTGCACCCTGTGAATCAGCCTCTATAAATCTCTTTGATGTGAGCAAAGCACCCCAAAAAATCCCAACCGGGTTTGGGATTTCACCTGGAAAATGAATGGCTCAAAGGCACCAAGCCTGTGGTGGCTGATTTTAGGGATTTTAGGGAACAGCCACACCTGAGGGGGCAGGTGACCACCTTGGGGACACACAGCTGGAAAGGGTCCTCAGATGCAACTCTGAGCTGTGCAGGGTCCTCAGTGGGTCCCAAATTCTCCCTGAGCTTTTGTGAGTACCCCAAATACGGAGGATTTATCCCATGTGCTGACCTGCTGCTCCCAGGGCTCATCCCTGAACCTGCTGCTCTGCCCCTGGACACAGTGAGTCCCCTCCCACCTCCCTGGAAAATCCCAGTCCTATTCCAGAACCCTCTGCATTCCTGGACATAAACAACCCCTCCCCATCCTCGTTCCCACCTCTTCCCATTTCTCCCACCCTCAGTCCCCGCGGCTCCACAAATCCTCCTCACCCCAGCGTCCTTCACGTGTTTCTCCCCACCTTTTTTAGCTCCTGGCCCCTTTTCCTTGCTTTCCAAGGACAGGAAGCCCTTTAGGACAAAGGAGGCTGAAATCCCAGTGGGAATGGCCGGATGCAGCTCCTTGTCCTGCTCCGGAGGCCTGGTGGGAGCGATGGATATCTGGACATAGAGGATGCCCTGAGGATTTTCGGGCCATTGTTCAGGATTGTAGGCAAGGAGCAGAATCGGTGCTCCAGGAATTCCAGCATTTCCTGAGCCAACATTCCCTGTTATTTACCTGCTCCAGGACAATTGGCAGTGGGAATGCACCTTTGGGAATTGTGTCCCTCCTATTCCCACCTATTTCCTGTCCTCCAATTGTTTTTCCCGAGGCTGAATCCATCCCTGTGCTGAGGACAGGACAGTTCACCCCGTGTCCCACTTCCCCAAGGGGATATTTCCCTCTATAGAAAGACTCTGTGTTTATCCAGGACTGCTGGAGCCTGGACATTTGGTGCCTGGATTTGCATTCTGTGAGGGATTGTGCCCACTGACGAATCTGTGCTCGATCTAACGAGGAACAAAGCCAATTAAAAATAATGGGGAGCCTGAGCTGCTGCCTGGAACAAAACAATGATAATTATAATAAAGACAAAACCCATCCCAGAATTCCCACTTAGATCAAATCCAAACCTTCCGAGCAGATCCTGCCCTCCTCATTTTTTGTAACCCTCTCCCATCCCCACAGAGTGGCTGGGAATGGGGAATGGCAGCAGCTGCTCCTGATAAAGCTCCCACCCAATTTCCTCCCTGGAAATGAATTCCAGAGGAAAACGTGAGCGCTGCTCCCAGCATGGATGGGGATTCCTGGTGCTGCCGTGGGATTTCTCCCTGGATTTGGCCCACTGAGTCACAGGGAGGCTTTAACTGAGAGCAGGGTCGGATACTGGGAAGGAATTGTTCCCTGGGAGGGGCTGGGCTGGAATTGCCAGAGCAGCTGTGGCTGCCCCTGGATCCCTGGCAGTGCTCAAGGCCAGGCTGGACACTGGGGCTGGGAGCAGCCTGGGATAGGGGGAGGTGTCCCTGGGGTGGAATGAGTGGAATTTAGGATGTCTCCCAACCCAAAGCATTCCATGATTCTGGAGCCCCTCTGGAGCCAGGCTGGGAGAGCTGGGGGTGCTCCCCT
>JANPWX010018022.1:658-10916 GCA_024734555.1 Trochalopteron elliotii | reverse complement strand
AAACCAAACCCCCTGAAATGGGAAAAATCAACCCCCCCTCGAAATGGGACAAATCAAAACCTCCCCAAAATGGGACAAATCAAACCCTCCCCAAAATTGGACATATCACCCTCCCTCCTTCCCAAAATGGGACAAATCAAACCCCCCCCAGTGCTGATTCTTGGTGGTTTTGAGTCAGGAATTTATTCCTGGCTGTGGATCACGAAATTCTGGCCTCCAAGGGCACTGAGGTGGAACTTACTCGCTTACAGACGTGGCTTTAGCAAAGAAATTAATGTTTGAAATTAATAAATAATAATATAATATAATATAATATAATATAATATAATATAATATAATATAATATAATATAATATAATATAATTAATATAATATTTTAATTAATATAATATGTAATGTAATGTAATATAATACAATATAATATAAATCTTATCTAATGTAGCGTGATGTGTAACATGATGTAGCATTATCTAATTCTATATCATATCATGACACTGTTGGAATAATCACATAATAATTATTATAACAGATGATAACATGAGGCAAATTAGTATATAATACTTTCAGTAATACTATTGGGTACTTGACATAAAATTAATAGTAATAATAATGGTAATAATATTAAAATAGCCATATAAATATCAATAATAAAATAATATTAATATTAATATTTATAATAATAAACTGGAGTGATTCCTTTAAACACCTCAGCTTCCTGCCCATCCCCTGCTGGATTTGGTATTATATAGATATAAAATAACATAGTATATATTAAATTAATGATAGCAATATTAACATTAATTGTAATAACAACAATAATACCAACAGTAACAATAACAATAATATTAATGTAGTAATAATTATGATAATAATTATAACAGCAGAACAACAACAACAACAATAATCATATTAATAATAGTAATAGTAATTGAATGATTCCTGGAAATGCCTCAGTTTCCTGCCCATCCCCTGATAGATTTGGTACTAGATAGGGATAAAATTACGTAGCATATATTACATTAATAACAACAATAATAACATTAATAATAACAATAACAATAATAACAATAACAATTATTTACAAATTACAATCCTGGAATGATTCCTGGCAATGTCTGAGATCCCTGCTGGCTTTTGTGTTAGATAGAGATAAAATTATATTGTGTATATTAAATTAATAACAACAACAATAACATTAATAATAACAATAATAGTAATAACAATAACAGTAACAATAATAATAGTTTTTAAATTGCAATCCTGGAATGATTCCTGGCAGTGCTCGAGTTCCCTGCCCATGCCTTGCTGGATTTGGTATTAGATAAATATATAATTATGTCGTGTATCTTAAATTAATAGCAACAATAATAACATTAACAACATTAATAATAACAATAATAACAATGACAATAACAATTATTTACAAATTACAATCCTGGAGTGATTCCTGGCAATGTCCAGATTCCCTGCCCATCCCCTCCCGGATTTGGTGTCCCTTTGGGACCATTCCTGCCCCGTCCCGGTGCCGCTCTCACCGTGTCCCCTGTGTGTCCCCGCAGCCCCAGGCCGGTGTCCCCGACGTGCAGCTGTGGCTGTTGCGGGGCCAGCTCCGGGTGGCCTCGGCTCGTGTCGCCGCCACCGATGTCCTGCACTCCCCGCGCGGCCCCGGCGCCTGCGGCCCCCTCTGCGGGAGGATCCTCACCCTGTTCCTGGTGCGAGCTCCCGGTGTCCCCTTGTGTCTCTACATGTCCCCTTGGTGTCCTTCCATGTGCCCTTGTGTCCCTCCATGTCCGTTTTGTGTCCCCACAGTCCTTGGTGTCCCTCCATGTCCTCTTGGTGTCCCTCCGTGTCCCCTTTGTGCCCTCCACAGCGCCTTTGGTGTTCACCATGTCCCCTTGGTGTCCCTCCGTGTCCCCTTTGTGCCCTCCACAACGCCTTTGTGTTCACCATGTCCCCTCGGTGTCCCCGCAGTCCTTTGTTTCCCCATAGTCTTTGGTGTCCCTCCACACCCCCTTTGTGTCCCCCACAGCACCTTTGTGTCCCTCCATGTCCCTCCATGTCCCCTCCATGTCCCCCATGTCCCCTCTGTGCCTGCTCGATGTCCCTCTCTGTCCCCTTCAGGTCCCCTCCATGCCCTCCCATGTCCCTTCTGTCTCCCTTCCTCACTGTTCCATGTCCCCTCCATGTCCCCTCCGTCCCTGCTCTGTGTCCCCCCATGTCCCCTCTCTGTCCCCTCTCTGTCCCCTCCATGTCTCTTCCGTCCCTGCTCAGTGTCCCCCCCGTCCCCTCCCTGTCCCCCCGCGTGTCCCCACCCCTCGGTGACACTTTGTCCCGCAGGGCCGCGGGGACATCCAGGCCCAGGTGCGGGTCCGGCTGTGGCTGGGACGAGTGACCGAGAGTGGGGACCTGGCCCGGCTGCTCGAGGGGACCCTGCGCTTCTACTGCGAGACGGTGGGGACAGCGAGGGGACAGAGAGGGGACAACACCGGGGAGGGGATAGTGAGAGGGGACAAAATCGGGAGGGGACAGCACCGGGGAGGGGACAGTGAGAGGGGACAGCGAGAGGGGACAGCGGGCAGGGGACAGCACCAGGAGGGGACACCTGGAAGGGGACACCTGGGAGGGGACAGCACCGGAAGGGGACCGCGCCTGGGAGGGGGGACAGCACCGGGAGGGGACAACATTCCCCGGTGTCCCCTGACGCCAGGCCCTGCGTCCCCGCAGTACGAGAACCAGACGCGGCTGTGGGGGAAATGGGGGCCCCGGAAGCTTTTAGGGCGCCCCGCGTTCTCCGACAGCTCCGGCCGGGCCGGGGCCCCCCCGGAGCAGATCCAGCCCCCCAAGGGCTGGCGCTGGGACGGCCCCTGGAGCGTGGAGCGGCCGCGGAGGTGAGCGGGAGAGGACAGCCACCCCCCTGCCCCTGAGGGGACCTCGGCGACGCCAGCGCTGTTGTCCCCTCCTGTCCCCAGGGCGCTGCCACGGCCGGAGCCCGCGGTGAGCGCGGTGCTGGAGGAGCTGTACGAGAACCAGAGCCGGGATCCCGGCGGGACCTGGAGCCCCTCCGGCACTGCCAGCACGGACGCCGTGAGTTGGGGGCAGCGCGGGGACGCCGCGGGTGACACCAGAGTGTCGGGGCTCAGCTCTCGCCTGGGTTTGCAGGAGGGGGTGGCGGTGCCACCGAAGGAGGAGGTGGCGTGTCCCCAGGGCTGGCATGTCACCAGTGACTGGCACGTGGACATGGAGGGGGCCGTGGATGAGGACGGTGAGGGAGGGCACAGCACAGCAGGGTGGAGGGTGACAGGGACAGGGGGGACAGGGATGGGGGTGGCAGGGATGGGGTGACAGGGATGGAGGTGGCAGGGACAGGGGTGGTGGAGATGGGGATGACAGGAATAGGGGTGACAGATGGGGGTGACAGGGACTGGGGGCCAGGGACAGAGTGACAGGGATGGAGGTGACAGGAATGGGGGTGACAGGGGTGGGGGTGATGAGGATGGGGGTGACAGGGGTGGAGGGGTTGGGGATGGGATGATAGGGATGGAGGTGACAGGGATGGGGGTGACAGGGATGGAGGGAATGGGGATGGGGTGACAGGGATGGAGAGAATGGGGATGAGGTGACAGGGATAGGGGTGACAGGGATGGAGGTGGCAGCGATGGGGGTGGCAGGGATGGAGGAGTTGGGGATGGGGGTGACAGGGACAGGGTGACAGGGACAGAGTGGCAGGGGTGGAGGTGACAGCAATAGGGTTAGCAGGGCTGAGCGTGACAGGGACAGGGTGGCAGGGTCAGGGTGACAGGGAAGGAGCTGGCCCCTGTGTGCAGGCTGGCAGTACGGGGTGAGCACGGAGGATGGCAGCCCCCCGGCAGCATGGCACAGTGAGGGACAGCACTGCCACACCCTGCGGCGCCGGCGCTGGCTCCGGGTCCGCCACAGGGACAGCGACAGTGGGACATGGGAGCAGGACATGGACACACTGAGCAGCCTGGTGACACACATGGGGACAGCGATGGGACAGTGGGGATGGGGTGGCAGGGATGGAGGAGATGGGGATAGGGTGGCAGGGATGGAGGGGACGGGGATGGGGTGGCAGGGATGGAGGTGACAGGGTGGGGGTGAGGGGATGGAGGTGACAGGGATGGGGTGACAGGGATGGAGGCAACAGGGATGGGGCAGTGGGGATGAAAGCAGGGTGGAGGTGACAGGGTTGGAGATGGCAGGGATGGAGGTGACAGGAATGAGGGTGGTGGGAAGGGTGTGACAGGATGGGGGTGACAGGGATGGAGGGAACAGAAATGGGGGTGACAGGGATGGAGATGGTGGGTGGGGATGGTGAGGATGGGGGTGATGCAGGTGACAGATGGGGGTGACAGAGATGGAGGTGACAAGGATGGGAAGGCTGGATGGAAGTGATGGGGACGATGATGACAGGGAAGGGGGTGATGGAGATGAGGGTGACAGGCCCGGGGGGGTCAGGGCCGCTGTCCCCACATGACACTGTCCCCATGTGACGCTGTCCACGTGCCGTGCCCCACAGCAGGACCCCGAGGAGCTGTGGGAGGACGAGGCCTGGCAGCCCGAGTGCTTCTGGGGCTGCTCCTTCCAGCCCAAGGTCCTGGCGGGGCCCCGGTGCCGCCGGCGCCGCTGGCGGCGCAGCCTGGTCCCTGCCGAGCCCACGGCCATGGCTCCGCTCTTCCTGATCCAGGGAATCCCAGTAGGAGCAGCCACGGGACTGGGAATGGCCCAGGGGGTGTGGAGAGGGGGGAGAGAAGGATAGGAGCAGAGCGGTGGGTGAGGGATGGGGATGGAGGTGTGGAAGAGGGAGGGAGAGGCATGGATGGGTGGAGGGAGGGATGGATGGATGGAGGGATGGATGGATGGATGGATGGATGGATGGATGGATGGATGGATGGATGGATGGATGGATGATGGATGGATGGATGGATGGATGGATGGATGGATGGATGATGGGTGGATAGATGGATGGATGGATGGATGGATGGATGGATGGATGGATGGATGGATGGATGGATGGATGGATGGATGGATGGATGGATGGATGATGGGTGGATGGATAAGGATGAAAGGATCAGGGATGGAAGTATTTAGGGATTGCAGGAGAGATGGAAGGATTGGGGGATGGAAGGATGAGGAGATGGAAGGATTGGTTGGAGGATGGAACCCTGTGGAGCTGGGCCATGATGGGACAGTAGCACACAGGACAGAGGCCACAGGGCCAGGGGACAGCAGGGTCCCCCCCAGATCACCCATGTCCTCTTCCAGGACACCGAGGACCTGGCCCAGGACAATGCAGCTGTGACCCCACAGCTGCCAGAGGGCTCCTCCCTGACACCCCTTCAGCAGCTGTCCCCCTTCATCCTCTGCACCTTCCAACGTGAGCCGGGGGGCCGGGAGGGACCGGGGAGGGGCTGGGAGGGACCGGGAGGAACCGGGAGGGACCGGGGACTCCCAGCCTCCCCTGACCCCCCGCCTGCCCCCAGGGCCCGGCCGCTTCCAGCTCCGCTGTTACATCTTCCAGGCACTGGATCTGGCTCCCGGCAACGCCAGGACCTCGTTAGGTGGGACCTCCCCTCCCCTGGCCCCCGCCCCGCTCTGCTGGCAGCCCCGGGGGGCGCTGACGGTGTCGCTGTCACCAGATGCCACCGCGCACGTGTCGTTCGTGTGGCGGAGCCAGCGAACGCGGGCGGTGTGTGGGGGCCTGGACCCGCGCTGGGAGCAGACGCTGCTGTTCCCCGGGGTGCCGCTGTTCGGGGACCCCCGCAGGGTCCGGGATGAGCCCCCCGCAGTGGTGGTGGAGGTGTTCGACCAGCGGGCACAGGTACGGGACACAGCGGGCACGGGGACACCCAGCGGGAGGGGTGGAGGGATGGGGGGATGGATGGAGGGATGGGGAGAGGGATGGAGGGATGTGGGGAGGGAGGGGAAAGGCGGGGAAGGAGGGAGGGAAGGATGGAGGTTCAGGGATGGAAGGACAGGGAGGTCAGGGATGGAGGGAGGGAGGGACAGAGGGATGGAGGGGAAAAGGCGGGTAAGGAGGGAAGGAAGGATGGGAGCAGAGGGATGGATGGATGATGGATGGATGAGATGGATGGATGAGATGGATGGATGAGACGGATGGATGGATGGATGGATGGATGGATGGATGGATGGATGGATGGGTGGATGGATGGATGGATGGATGGATGGATGGATGGATGGATGGATGAGACACGGATGGAGGATTGGCAGGAGGGATGGAGGGACAGGGTGACAGGGGGTTCAGGGATGGAAGGGTCAGGGATAGAAGGACAGGGAGGGTCACAGCTGGAAGGATGGGGGGTCAGGGATGGAGGGACAGGGGGTCAGGGATGAAGGGGCAGGCACACCCATGGGTGGGACAGCCCCACACTCAGGCACTGCCTCGCAGGGCGCCGGTGTTTTCCTGGGGAGATGCGTGTGTTTCCCGCGGGTCTGGCTGGACGTGGGACACCGGGAGCTGCCGCGGCTCCAGCCCCACCCCCTGCAGGGCCCGCGGGGTCCGGCCGGGGAGCTGCTGGCCGTCTTCGAGCTCCTGCAGGAGCCCGAGGTGAGGGGCTGGCACGGGGTGGCACAGGGGGGCAGGGGTGATCCAGAGGGCACCCAGGGCTGGGGTGCCATTGTCACCGTGTCTCCTCCGCGGCAGGACGGGTCCCCGACCCTGCTCAGCCCCCCGCCGCTGAGGAAGGACGAGTTCAACATCCCCCCGGAACTGCGGCCACGCCTGCACAGGGTGACACTGGAGGTGGGAGCCACCCCCAGGGAGGAGACAGCGTGGGACAGGGTGGGGACAGCATGGGAGAGGGGTGGGGACAAGGGGGGCACAGGAAATGGGATGGAGACCAGACTGGCTGGGTACAGGGATGGGACAGAGATAAAGGTGGGATGGGGACAGGGCTGGGGACAGGAATGGGACAGGGATAAAGGTGGGATGGGAATAGGGGTGGGGACAGGGATGGGGACAGGAATGGGGACAGGAATGGGACAGGGATAAAGGTGGGGTGGGGACAGGGATGGGGACAGGGATAAAGGTGGGGTGGGGACAAAGTTGGAGATGGACACTGGGAATGGGACAGACTGTGGACAGAGATGAAGGTCCTGGGGATTCCTTGGGAGCAAGGATGGGGACAGGGACATGGATGGGGACAGGGCTCCGGGAGCCCCGAGGGGTGACAGGAGTCCCGTGTCCCATCAGGTGCTGGCCTGGGGGCTGCGAGGGCTGCGCGGGGCTGTGCGGGAGCCGCGGCTGGAGCTGCACTGGGCGGGGCAGAGCCTGTGGACCCCCCCGATCGAGGACATGGCCACCAACCCCAACTTCCCCAGCAACGCCTTCGTGCTCACCCTGGTGAGCACGGCGGGGGTGGAGGGAGCCCCGCCCGCGGGTGGCACCGCGGGTGACCCGGCCGTGTCCCCGCCAGGCGCTGCCCGAGGAGGAGCCGTTCGTGCCGCCCATCCGCCTGCGCCTCTGGGACCGGGCTGGCACAGAGCGGCGGCTGCTGCTGGGCAGGGCCAGCGTCAGGGCCCTGGGGCGGTACCGCTGCCCCCCGCCCCGCCAGGAGTGGCTCCTGGGCTCCGGCACTGCCGGGAATGGCTCTCACACGGTGGTGACAATGGCAGGTACTGCCTGTGCCACCCCTGCCCCATCCCTGGTGTCCCCTGCCCCATCCCAGGTGTCCCTGGCCCATCCCAGCTCTCCCCTGCCCCATCCCGGGTGTCCCCTCCCTCATCCCTGCCCGTCCCTCTCTCCCATAGATGACCTCCTTTCCCTGCCCATCTCCTCCAACCTCTGGAATCATTGCTGTTCCCGTTTCCTGGCTACAGCTCCAGCCAGGATGGCTCAGGTGAGTCGCCCTGCTCACCTGGCACCGGCCCTGGCACTGCTGGGCACCGGCACCACCTGGTCCTGTGCCTCAGTTTCCCCAAGAGAACTTTGCTCCTTCTAGGACCTGCTCAGCTACCTCAGGAACAACGGGGCTGAGGACAAGGTGGGCACAGGAACAGGGCCACCAGGGCCACCAGGGCCACCTGTCGTCACCTGCTTCTGTTCCCCACCAGGACAAGGAAGATGAAGAGGATGAGGAAGAGGAGGAGGAGGAGGAGAAGGACTGGTGGAGCAAATTCTACGCATCCATGGATGACAAGGACCCCCGGTCTCGGCGGGGAACCAACAGGGACAGAATGAAGGTGAGGCAGAGCTGGGAGCTGCAGGGATGGAGACAGGGACAGCTGGGGACAGGGACAGGGATGGCGACAGGGACAGGATGGGGGTGAGGTGGGGACAGGGACAGGAATGGGACAGGGACAGCTGGGGACAGGGATGGGGGTGAGGTGGGGACAAGGACAGGATGGGAACAGGGACAGGGATAGGGATGAGGTGGGGGCAGGGACAGGGACGGGACAGGAAGACCTGAGGACAGGGATAGGGATGGGGGTGAGGTGGGGACAGGGACTGGATGGCGATGGAAGCAGGCTGGGGACAGGGACAGGGAGGATGAAGCAGAGGTGAGGACAAGGACAGGGATGAAGCTGGGATGGGGACAGGGATGGCGATGAAGCTGAAATGGGGACAGGGATGAGGAGGGAATGGGGACAGGGATGTCGGTGAAGCTGGGGCAGGGACAAGGATGGGGATGAAGCTGGGGCGGGAACAGGGATGTTGGTGAAGCTGGGGCAGGGACAAGGATGAGGATGAAGCTGGGGCAGAGACAAGGATGAAAAAGGGGCCAAGGCTGCACTGGGGAGAAGCCCCAGGCCCGGGGCGGGAACAGCAGCCAGGCTGGGCACGGGGATGAGCCCAGGCCGGCCCGGCTCCACAGATCTACGGCTGCGAGCTGGAGGCGGTGCCCGAGTTTGAGGGGCTGCAGGATTTCTGCCAGACCTTCCCCCTCTACAAACCGGGCCGTTCCCCCCTGCCCGGGCACAACCCCAAGCCCGTGGGCAGCTTCAAGGTGGGTGAGACCCCCCCGCGGGACCCCAGCAGCGGGGCGGGACCCCCGGAGGGCACCGAGGGGTCTCTCAGGGGCTGTTCCGCATCTACCCCGAGCCCGAGGAGCCGGGAGCCGCGCCCCCGCCCCGCTGCTTCCAGCAGCTGCCGCCCAGCCAGCCGCAGGAGTGCCTGGTGCGGGTCTACATCGTGCGAGCCTTGGAGCTGTCCCCCCGTGATGTCACCGGGCTGGTAAGGACAGCGTGGGACCCCCGGGGGCCGGGCAGGGGCTCTGGGCCGCAGTGTCACTCTGGTGTCCCCTCCGTGCCCCAGAACGATCCCTACGTGCGGGTGTCACTGGGCAAGAGGACGCTGGGACAGCGGGACCAGTACGTGCCCAACAGCCTGGAGCCCGTTTTTGGCAGGTAGGGATGGGTGGCCCTCGGCATTGTCACCCCCCGGGTGAGTTGGCAGTGTCACCCCCGGGGTGGGTGGCCCGTGGAAGTGTCACCCCCCAGGGTGGGTGGCACATGGCAGTGTCACCACAGGTGGGTGGCCCTCTGCACTGTCACCCCTGAGGGTGGGTAGCCCTCTGCACTGTCACCCTCGGGGTGGCTCTGGGCTGGGGGTGCCTGTCACTGGGAGGGAGCTACTGGGGGGGCTCATTCCCAATGGCAGTGTGGCCCTGTGCCAGCCTGGCCTGGTGTCACCAGGTCCCCTGTGCTGGTGTGCCACCAGATCCCTGTGCCACCACCAGACATCCCATTCCCTGTCCTGGTGCGTTCCATGCCACCAGATGTCCCATTCCCAGTGCCCACCTGTGCCACCACCTGTGCCATTCCCAGTGCCACCAGCTGTCCCATTCCCCAGGCTGCTGTGTCCCTGTGCCACCACCTGTCCCAGTCCCTGTCCTGGCATGTCCCTGTGCCCCCAGCTCTCCCTGTCCCCGCGGGTCCCCTGTCCCCAGTGCCAGCTCTGGGGCTGATGACATTCCTGCCACCAGGATGTTCGAGCTGATGGCCACCATCCCGCTGGAGAAGGACCTGCGGGTGACAATCATGGACCATGACAAGGTGCCACCAGACCAGGAGATCGGCAGCACCACCATCGACCTGGAGGACCGGCTGCTGTCCCACTTCCGTGCCCACTGCGGGCTGCCCGCCCAGTACCGCCCGTGCGTGTCCCCGGGGGGTGGGGACATGGGGACACGGGGAGGGGGCAAGGGGAGAGGACACGGGGGGCGGGGGAGACACGAGGAGTCAGGGGGAGCGGGGTGGGCACAGCAGGATGAGGATGGGA
>JANPWX010018018.1:77331-90433 GCA_024734555.1 Trochalopteron elliotii | reverse complement strand
TCTTTTTTTTTCTTTAAAGATAAGTGTTTTGTTTTTGAGTAAACAGACTTTTAGACTTAACAAAAACCGAATTTGTGTTCCACATTTGGTCAGAGGACTATTTTTCTATCAAGATAACTTTTTTGGATCTTCTTTATCTTCAGAATCTGCAACCATGGCAATTACTGGGGGGTGTGGTGTTATCAGAGATATTAACTACACATTTGATAAGACAAAGGACTATTAGAACAAAAACAAAAATGAACAAAAAGACAATTCAGCTTTGATAAGAAACTCAGACAGCTAGGAGTCCAGTTAGCAACAGTTCTTTTGAGTTTGTTCCAGCACTGCTGATAATGTTTGGGATGTTCAGATGGATGTTCTGCATTTCCAGGAAAGGCTGTTTTCACTTGCAGGTGTTACAGGCACTGGAAACTGGAACAGCAATACCATTTGGACATTGGTGGGACTTTCTCTTTGTTTTGGCAGGTGTTCTGAGACTGCAAAGATAACTCAAGACATTTTAACAAACACACAACAAAGCAAACAAAAAGGAAACCAGTGTGGGAAAAGTCAAGGAGAAAGAGAAAAATTTTTTTCATTGATTTTTGTTTTGCCTTCCGAGGTTCTTTTTCTTTCTCTGCCAAGCTGCAAAGCAGACTTGGGGTTTTCTTTGAGGGGGGAAGGATCGGGTTAATTTGAAAATTCCCAAAAGGGGCTAAATTGAACCAAATTTAAAATGAGGAATGCTGTTATTTTTCCTCGCAATTGCCAAATTTATGTCCTCGTGCTGAGCAATGCAGCGCTCTTTCAGAAGTTTTTTTTAAAGGCTTTTAAAGTTTTTCTTTCTCCTTCACTCTCTCCCCTTTCTCTCCCTTCATTCCCTCCTGGTTTTTTCCCATCACTCGGTTTTTTTCCATCACTCTGTTTTTTCCCACCCTCCTTCTTTCTCTCCTCTCTGTTTTCTTGTTTTTGTGAAGACCAGGATGTTGTTTCTCCACTTAGCAGACACAGTTCTTTTTGGGATGGTATTTTGGAAGCAGGCAAGGTGTTTCCAGCAGCAGCTTTGACAGCAATCCGCATTCCTTGTTGATTTGATGTTTGGTGGTCACTGATGTGCAGGATCATTAACAGTTCAACTATCAAAGGCACAAAAATTCTGAAAAATCTCAAAAAATCAAAAATCTGTACCATAATTAACACTTCATTTGCTGCTTGTTTAGTTTTTTCAAGAACAAGATTAGGAATTACTGAGATTTGAACAAAATCCAACTCACATTGCCTTTTATCTTGCATTTGTTTTAAAGCTGTTACCAAATTATTTAATTTAGTTTTATCAATTAATTGAAACAATTTTTTTCTTGTGTTTAGAAGAGAATTTGGAGTTTGTGTTGCCACTGATTGGAATTTAGAATTTTCTGGTTCTAATTTCCCTTGTCCAGTTTAATTATTATCAGAAACTGCATTTGCAATGTGAGAGCGATTGTTCTTATCTGTTTTGGAACTGGAGGTATCTGCTGCGCAATCTGAAGAGAGGTCATGGGGGAGGGGGGCGTGGCCACCGCAGGCACGCCAGGCAGGGCGGGGCCGTGGAGGAGGAGGAGGAAATGGCAGAGGGGAATTCTCACTGGAACTGGGTGAGAACTTGGTCCAGAGTTGCGGGGAGGGCTGGGAAGGAGGCAGAGAGTGGGCTGCCTCCACGTGGCCAGCACCATGTTTTTTGAAAAAACGCGGGGCTGGTACGGGGTGACACAGCATTCCCCCGGCGTCCCCCGTCACCGTGGGGCCGGGATCGGCTCCGCGGGTGGCCCCGGTGAAGCTGGGCTGTGCCGAGCCGCGCCGCGGCAGCGGCATCGGTGGGGCAGGACGCCAGGAGGCGTTCCCTCCCTCGCCTCGCTCTGGGGGGGCGCGGGGCTGTCCCGGCTCGGGAGCCGCCACCTCTTCGGCGCGGCAGGAATCGGGGGAGGAGAACCCCCGCCCGCCGCCTCTGCAGCGACGTGGGCGCTGCCACCGCTCCGCGCTTTGTGGGGGGGAAAGTGGCACCTGCCGCCTCCCCACGGACTCAAGGGATGGATCGGGAGGCTGCAGGATGCACCCCTGGCCGCGAGAATTGGGGGAGGGAGTGCCCCTCCCGGGCACGTGACTTGGACCGGGGCTGCTCCGTCCGCAACTGCCGCGCAGCCCGCAAATCGCTCTGCGGGGGAATGAGACCGCTCCAGCTTGAACTCGCAGGAGTCGGGCGCAGGGAACTGCGTCTCTCCCCCAGGGCTCTGCGGAGATGGAGAAAGGCTCCCATGGGGTGGCGCCGGGCCACCGCGGGGGGAGAAAGCCACGCGGTGCTGCTCACCCCGACCGCATCTCTCGGCGTGGCTTTCAAATGCAGGCAGAGAGTGCCTTTCTTGCCTGCGCCGGGCAAACCCGCCCCGCTCTGCCAGGGAATGGGGTTGCTCCAGCCTGAAACCCGTGGGATGGGAGCAGGGGACCGCGCCTTCCCCCTGCGGCTCTGCGGAGATGGGGTTCGGAAACCGCAGGAGACGCAGGGCTGTCCCGGCTCGGGACCACGGAGGGCGGGCGGAGGAGACCGCGTCTCTCCCCCGGGGCTCCGCTGAGGTGGAGGCAGGCTTTCACGGGGAGCGAGAGGCAGCTCAGGGGTCGCCCCTGCTCTGCTGCGGGAACTGCACGAATCAGGACTGGGGGCCACTGCTGCGCCTTCACTGTCGCAGGGGGACCAAGACTGGCCATGTCCACAGCGGCGCGGGTGCCGCCCCTGCTCCAGGCTAGGCAGTGAAGGAGCTCCGCTGCACTCGGGGACGGGCGGCACCCACTGCTCCTCCGCAGCGGCCACACGGCTTTCAAAGTCAAACGGAGACCGTGCGCCGCTTCTGCAGAGCTGTGGGGGCCCCACCATCTGCGCCACCCTGAGGGAGAGGGAGACCCCTCGCTGGACGGCAAAACTGATCCCCCTACGCCGCAGCGTCTGCGGCTGCACCTGGAGCCAAGCAGGGAGTGGCGACCCCTTTCCCGCCGCTCCTGATGGGAAAGAGAGAACTCCCCGCTCCGAGGGGCATAACCAGGGGGGCCAAAGCCGCCCCTGGGGGGGGAAAAACGCGATTTTCTGCTCTGTGGGAGACTCCGCCGCACTGGGCTGCCGCTTGGGCTGCTTGCGCTGCCCGCGCTGCTTGTGAAACTCAGGGTTCGCTGACACCGCCGTGAGCTGCGCTTCCCCTGCCTCCATGGGGGTGAGGGGCTGTCTTGGGAGGAAAAACCGCTGCGGCACACGTCCGCCGATGCTGGCTCCCGCCAGCCACTTCCAGCCCGCGGCCAGCGCTGGCTGAAATGGGACGGTGTCTCCCCGCTCCCGCCACCAGGGCTCCGGGAGCCCGCCTCCTCCTCAGACTGAGGCAACCCTCAGAGCCGTGCAAGCACCGGGGGGAAGTCAGAGAGACATTGATTCCCCGTTTTTTCACAACAAACACAAACACCAGGGCAAACTAGGGTTTTTTTCCACACAGGGGGAGTTGGGGGTGGGTTTTCCACTGCTGCCTGGCCACGGCAACAGTGGAGACACCAGGCAGAGCGGCCAATCTCTCCCAGGGAGATGGGGGCAAATTCCTGCTCAGAGTTGGGGTCCGAGAAAAGGCGTTCCTCCCCCACCACCAGGGTGGCTCGCCAGTCCTCCAGGGTTGGGGGCAGGGAAAGACCCTTCTCGGTCTCTGATAAGACATTTGCATGGGAAAAGAAAGGGGTGGAGCTCTGGAACAAAGCGGCTTTTCTGTGTGACTGGTTTTTCTGTTTTTTTTCCTTATGAGCCAAGACGGCTAGCATTTGGAGAGGGTAATTAGTATATTTTGCAACTTTAAAATTTCCTTTTTGGGCCAAATTGTTAAATTTTTCACTCACTACATTCCAGAAATTTAAATCTTCACATAAATGCACATTGGTCTCAGGGAAAAAATCGAAAAGCAGCTTAATAAATTTTTTCAAGTCAATCACAGAAAATTTAACTCTAGATTTTAACAAAACTGCACTGGTCTTATAAAAGACGTTCCTCTGCTCTGCAGAAAAATTCGCACCCATTCTGCAGGGTTTTACAATACCACGAAAGTAGGAAAATAAAAAGGCTACAATTGCACCAACCACTCCTAAGCCACGTGAAGTGTGGAGGGGGGTGGCCGAGCCTGCCGCGGGCCACCAGGTGGTGCTGTAGAACAAAGAACCAAGTGCCCGAAACCCAAAAGCACCCCAAGCCACGAGGTTTTCGCAGAGAGACAGAGACAGAAAGGAAGAAAGACAAAATGGCCACCGGGACAGTTTTTTAACCAAATGAACCGCAAATCTTGCAGGTTCCCACACAACCATGCAGTCGATTTCCCAAAATCTTTCCTCCCTCAGAGAAAAGAGACCATGGGCTCTGAAGCCCTGTTCCGTTAAGGAACAACCAAAAGAGTGGTTGAAACTTACCATCCAGGGTGTAGAAAAGGAAAACTCGTGGTGCTGTAAAGATCCAAGCCTCCTGAAAGGACTTTCCCGGTGCTGTGGAAGCTACCCTTTCTTCTGCTGGAGATGGTGGCCAACAGCAACAAAACAACCAAAGAGAAATTTCTCCTGAGTCCCTCCGTGGGGTTTTTCAGAGTTCTCTGTGACGTAGAGCCTGCCTTCAGCAGAGCTCACGCTGGCTGCCTTGCTCACACAGGTAGCTGGGCACCTCTGGAGCTCACTTGTCCTCTCTGGGGCATGTTTGCTCTTCTGAGGTTCCTTGCTGAGCTGAAATCTGCCGAACGTTGTGGCACCATTTTGTTGAGGTTTCTCTCGTTGTGGGGGCTGCTACCGGCTAGCAGTGAATCCCTCCAGACCACAGAAACATCTCGTGTGGGTTCATCAGCTCAGCAGGCTGCTGCGTGGGTCAGGCTTGGATGAAGGAATCGTGCTCTCTCTTGGGTTAATAAGGATGTTTATTCAGTGCAGCCATGTGGAAGGGGTTTTGCAAAATCCCCTTCTCACCATGGTGGTAGCATGGAGAGGGCGAGGAGACAGAGAGAGAGTGGGCGTGGTGTGTCCCCTTTTTCCGAGCTCGGGGGCTGGGCGGGGAAACACTGACCCAATGGGGAATGGAAGGGGGAGAGGTTACATCAAGAGGAACCACAGGGGGGGGAGGGAGGGGGGGGGGGGGGGGGGTGAAAGGGATATACCAAGTACAGACTTATAACCAATACAAATTCAAGACCTAAAATCTAAAATTCGCGTTGCTACATCGTCCCAAATAATCATGGTCAATAGAAAAGTAGTAATCAGCAAAATCCAAAAAATATTAAACTGTTCATCATAATCAGTAAACACAGAAGCTGCATGGAGACACTTCAGACCTTTAGAAGCAGAATAGCAGGGAGCCTTTAATACATCTCTGCTACAACCCTGAGCAGAGGCCAAGTAGCCCTTCAGTAGATTTTAGCACTAATTTACACATATTGCTTATATTCTGCTTTGATACTCATGTGCATATTCCATGCAGTTAGAGCATTTAAAGCATTCCCTTCCAAAAGTTGCCCTGACAGCCCAGACACCTCCACTTCTATATGACAGGAAATCCAATCCTGAGCTTTGTGCTGGGGAGTCAGTGCTATTAAAATATGTACTAGGAAGGGCACTTCGATTCAGGGAAGTTTTTGCAGATATATCAGTTTGATTGCTTTACACAGAACTTTTATTTTGGACGAAAATAGCTCTTTGTTTAAAAGAAATAAGGAAGGTGCCTACTGTGTAAAACTGTCTCTTTACTCTCTTCTATCTTTTTTGTTGAGTAGTGAAGTAAGTTTAAAAGAAATTAAATTCCGTATCTGGAATGCCTGGGTTTACTACAGATTGAATTGGGAAGTTTGACTGTTTGAAGAAGTTTTCTCTTTTATTCACCTCTTGCAGCTCAGAGCTCTCTCCATCATGTCATAAAAGAAAACAAGTAGGTAACAGAATGAAGTAAAAGAGGCAGATTTTTAGACGTGTTAGCTGGGGGGCTTTCTTGTCCTTCAACAATGATTTGTACTAAATGCCATAGGCGTAATTCTATTCATTCTTGGGAAGTGATTCACTAAACTGCAGTATAAAACTTGGCTTATCACCTTAAAGACAATCTTAGTCATTCTGGAAATCTCATAAGGCAGTCTCATAGGAAATGTTCCTTTTGTTTGCTTACTCTGGTTGAGTTCCTCTTATTGTGCTATCCAAAGGCAGCTTGCTTGCTTTTATATATTCTTGCCCCTGCTCTACTAAATAAGTCTCAAAAAGACTGCAGTGCCTCGAGTCTAACATTTTAAATTATATTTTTAAATGGTCACAAAGAATGGGGGTTGCAAAGTTTATGATCTAGTCCAAATTTTAAATCAATGCCTAATTGTCCCAAATCAATGTTTTGTTAAATTAAATTATTTTGTTAGATTAAAAGGAAAAAGTCATTTTTCTTTCCAAGATAAAGTAATCCAGGAGTCATTTCAAGGCTTGTTAATCAGCTGTGTCAGTTAAACTTTACAGCAGGCTGTTACTTCCTCAAATAGAGAGCATGGAATTGAAAATAAATAAGAATAGTATATAGTATATAGTACTGGAAGTGAATTTAGCCCAATCCACATTCACAGTATGAGTTGATAGTGACAATGTCCTGAGCTTCCACCAGTTGTCCTGCTTGAACATGGTCTTACTTTATAAAGATTTGAAGTCTAAAGCCAGGAAAACACAAAAAAAATTAGAGAAATAGCAGATTAATCTCTCCTTGGCTGTGTAAACATAATTCTGTATATTGAATTGAGGGGTTGCTAATCCCTTACAATCATGTTTCTTCCAATTAAGTTTCAGGGTTTTAAATACTTTCAATCACAGGAGGCTGAAGAAGCAAGTACAATGTCAGGAAGGAGAGGAGGGTGGTAATCCTAAATGAAAATAATTTTATTAAGAGAGAAAGCAAGCAGCAAACAGAAGTTCTGAAGAGGAGAAGTTCAGAAAATAAAAGATTCTGCAAAATGCTCTGACCCCCTAGGGAAGTGAAGAAATAAAACTGGGATTTTCAGCTTGATTAAAGTTTGATTTATGAGCTGCTTTTTTGTTAACAGCACTGGAACAGAAGGAGGAGAAAAAGGATTTAACTTGTAAGGGAAAAAATTCTTTTGGAAATTGCCTTCAAGTTCATGGAGTTTAAAAAAAAGGTGACAAATGGGATTGTTTTGTAAGTCCTCCCCTTCTAGCTCTTCTTTGCTCTGCACTCCCCTCCAATCCATAGTTAGTAATAAACTATAAGTAATAGTGATCTAAAAACATAGCGAGTGCCTAATTTGATGTTTTATTACAGTCCAAGAATAAATAGCTTAATTTTAGGGTGTATCGCCTGTATTTATGTAGTGTGCAGACTTACATAGTGTCATGGGTTGAAACAGTATCTTCTTGTTAGGACCTTAGAATTCTCTGGAAAGGACAGGGACCTATGGGGGGCAGGTTTTGGATTGACATACAGTTCTGACCACTCAGAAAATGGAAGGCGACTTTTGGTAATACCCATATAAAAGCTGAAGCTGGGTTGGAGATTTCCTCCTTTCCTCCCGTCTGGCGAGCAGGTAACATGTGGGCTGGCTGAGGAGATCCCGGCTTAGGCCCTGGCTGCGCTCAGGGCGGCCGGGGCCCGGACGGATCTCCGGGAGCTGCTGCCGGCAGAGGAGGCAGGGCCGGCCGCATGTCTGGGCCGCGGCGGGGATCGGGGCTGGGTTGTGGCAGGGCCGTGCCCCGGTCCCCCCTGGCTGCCGGCACCCCTGGTCCAGGGGGAGGATGGGATCTCTCCCCCCACTCTACGCTGGGCCTTACAGAGCAGCTGCCAGTGGCTGGCGCCATCAGATTGAGGGATGGAAGACAAGGTATCCATCAGCCTCCCTCCCACCGGCATGGCTTTGGAACATTTACAGCTGCCTTGGCAGAGATCACCTGACCACCGCAGGCCTGGACAAGCTTTAACTCTTTCCTGACACAAATTGAAACTTTAACCCTTTTCAGAGATGAGAGAAAAGGCCAAATTGGAGACATAAAGGGACAATAGGGAGATCTCAAAGTCAGTAAAGGAAGAGTGACTTTTAAGTGGTAGAGATGACGAGTTGCCTTGGTTCTAAGCTGAAAAATCTCCTATGGATTTTGGTAACAGGATAATCTTTTAAATCGTGGACAATATGAATTGGGGAGATGATTTGTGGATTTGAGCAAAGGTATCTGTGATAAACTGAGTGAATATTGAACTAGCCGCTGTGATTTTTTGTGACCCCCATGAGAGGTTGAACAGAGAGAGATGAGAAGAAGCCCTCTACCAGTGAAGAAGTGAGAAGACATTTCTGTTCCCTGAGTTGAAAAAAGACCCTTTGCTTCTTGAAACAGCTCATTTTTAAAAGGTACCACCCCAATCTGTGAATCTACAGCCCATATATAGTCATGGGAAAGGCTATGTGATATGGGAAGTTCCACAACTGCAGAAGTTTCCCGGGCGGGCTGCTTTTGTGTGAGTTGGAACCCATAAGCAGACTGTTTCTCTTGTGGAAAGTTACCAAACAACAGGAGTGACTTCTCTCTCTCAAAGACTGAATGAAAGACTGTTTTATAAGTGGTACTGACCTGGAGTTCTGAGTTTTGCCTCTTTACATTGTTTGTAGAAAATGAACAGTTTGTAGTGGGAGAAAGGGTTGGTTTTAGAAATTAATTTGTGTTGTTCTTTTCTTATTTTCTTCTCTTAGTGTATGTTAATAAAATCTATCTGGTTTTTTTTACTTCTAAGTTGAGCCTGCTTTTGCCTTTTTCTCCCAAAATCCTGTCTCCCAGTTAGCAAACAAATTCAGCAAATGTGAAACCACCACACATAGGTACCCAAAAAATGCAACAGAAGATCTAGGAGGAGTTCAAAAGCCTTGTTTCTGTAAATGTGGTGTCTTGCACAGAGGTTATTATATGCAGGAGATCCGGAGGTGGGAAAAAAAATTCACAAAGCGCTGCCCAAAAAGGTGCAGTCTTTAACAAATGGAATTCAGATGAGAAAAATGTAGAATAATAGAGTTTCTTATATTTTTCTTCTACTGGGAAGGAACATGGGTAAAGTTGGGATTTGTAGGGAGTGGTGGGTGGTCCACGTTTCTTCTCAGTGCATGGAAATATTTGTCCATCTTTGTTTCATGAAGCTCTTGTCCAAGCTGATGTCATCACCCAAAGCACAGAAGAGGGAAAACCAAGCTTAATTTTTCCTGCTGTCCTTTTTTCTGCAAAATATTAGCTAAGGGACTCCTGGACCCACCAACTTCAGGCAGGTGCTGTTCCCATAGGTCTGGTTCTCCAAAATGGAGCAATGCTGTCATCTCCCCTCAGATCCAATGTGCTAAAAGTCACCAATTCTTCATGGCACTGAAGGGTTAACAAAAATGCTGTTGTGCCCTATAAGCAATAATGGACTCACATTGGCTTACAAATTGAAAGTTACTATTGTAGAATACCTTTTGAAGGTAAATGTAGGAGTAAAATTGCTTTTCAGTTTGAATTGCTTCAGACACTGAAAATTCTGAATTGCCATCATAAAAAAATTCAGACTGCTTGTGCTTTAACCACCCTTCACCTTTCATTTTTAGATGAAGTACCAAATCTGTGTAAAGTAATTGCACACAGAGATTTCTTTTTTTTTTTCCCTACTGAAAAGACATTATAACTTATTGTCCATCAAAAGTTTTAAATGTGGCCATGATAGGATAGTTTGGACCACTTCATAGATGCATTAAATATTTTATTAATTTCAGCTGAACTTGAATTCTAAATAGACTCCAAAATTTCATGCTGATAATGAAGCTGTCACTGTGTTAGTTGATACTATAATTTTATTTATAAACACTCTGACTGTGCATTTGTCAATAAAACATACCTAGTAGTATGCAGGAGCTGTTGAAAATATTTTACCTGTAACCAAGGCTTTGTAATTCTTAAAAATTTACCTGTATAAGTCCAACTGTACCCACTTTACTTATACATACTATATATAGCTGAGTGCAACACTGAAGAAAGTATAAATAATGGATTTTGAAATAACTTTTTTTCCTAAAAAATATAAGTCAGCAAATAATGTATATAATTTTCTAGAATTCATGAATTTAAAATTATCTTGTCTGTATATCAGCAGATATTAACATCTGCCTAAAAAAAGGGATCTGGACAGGCATGGTATTATGCATCTGTTGACCCAGCAAAATCTCTATTTCACTGTTTCAGCAGAAGTCAGAATGAAATATAAGTTTCCCAACTGTTAGCCACAGCAAAGCTTTCAATCTGGAAGGCTGAAGTTTGTCTCTGATAGCTGATGATGGTGGGCAATAATTTATCAACACTGTCAGTAAATCCCAGTTTTACACAGCCTCAGCTGTGGTGGATGTGGTACTGTCACCACAGGGACCTGGTGCCAACCCACCCCAGAGGGGAGGCTCAGGTGTCTCTGTGCCTCCTTCACACAGAGGAGTTGATGCCTTTTGGGGCTACCTAAAAACAGAGGCCAGACAGAATTAAGGGAATAAAAAGCAGTTCTATTTATTGAAGGGCCTTCAGGTACATTTAGGGCAGATGGAGCCCCCCCCAGGGCTACACCCAAAAATAGACCACGGGTCACGGGTTTTTATAAGTTTGGTCCATTTATTTATTGGGGGTTCATCTTCCAATTACAGCTTCATGTAATGAAGTCATTTACCCCCAGTTTACTCTCCCAACTCACTTTGGTTTACATCTCTCGGAGGCCTGAGGCAGTGAGGTGTCCTTGATTCCCAGGCCTGGAGAGGAATTGTTGTGTCTGACCAAAATGGGGAAGCAACAGCTCACACTGTGTATGGAGTTTAGAGTTATGCACTAAAGAACTGCGGGATTACAAATATATGAAAAATATAAAAGTTAAAATCCTAAGGCATCAGTCATGGCTCCCAATCCCCCTTGCAATGCAAACGGAGATCTGGGGGGTGCCCCGTCCCCTTTCCTTCCTCAGGCACCTCCCTCTCCCCATCAGAGGGGCACAGAGCCAAGGAACCCCAAGGGCACAGTGGAGGGGAGGCTGGCACAAGAGGATAGAAGGGAAGAGGGTGCTTGCAGTGCTCCATCCCACTGAGATGGGAGCAGAGAAGGTGGCTCCCCTCACCTAGAGTTGCTCCAGATACATCCTTGAATAAGTTATAGCTCTGTAAAGGAAGGGCAAGTTGTGAGGAGAGAAGATATTTGAGACATATAAGATTTGAAACATCTAAGGTACCACAGATATGGTGTGCAGCAAATAGTTTGGCATGAAATCAATTTTAAATGTCTGTTAAAAACATAGCATCTTGGCTGAAAAATCTCAGCAAGAGCTCCCATCACAAGTCTAAAGCCTGGGTTTTTTTGTTTCATGAGTGTGCAGCCATCATGATAAAATCAGACGTGATAAAAACAAGACTTGCACACCAGATGTGTTTGCTTTAATAAGGACAGAGTACCTTCTCTCCCAGCAATGCACACATGTAATACCAGCTTGGATGCAGCAACAGGAGGCACTGGAGCATTTAAATGTACAAATATCAGTCTGTAAAGTCAGTGTTGCACATTAGAAAGTACAATTTGGTGTCTTCTCTGCATTGAAGGTTATCTTTATTACAGTGTGGGTGGTAGGGGGCTGCTGCATGTAGAGATTTGTCCTACAATCATTGTGCCTTTTAGACAATCTTCCTGTCACTTGGCTGTTTCCAGGCTGTCTCTGTGCCACTTAAAGGAGCTGTACTGTCACAACACTCCTGCCTGCCACTGTCAAGCTCATGGAGGAGAAGTGGCTTAAGTACTGCTGATGAGTGTTATCTGTAATTTACCAAGAAAACCAGAAATTTTCAGGGTTAAAATTCTGCCCTCTCATATCTTTTCTGGGTGCTATTTTATTTTTAATGTACTCTTATGCGGGTGTTCGGCATGGCTTACCAGCTAGCTCGACACCGAGTCCATATATAGGAGTCTTGTGGGTCTGAACCTCCGGCTGAAACGTGGCAATTGGCGTGAAAGAAAGGAGGACTCTCACGTGGGTTGCAACTAGGTTTATTCCACTCAGAGACCCACCTGAAGAGTGAGGTCTGGGCTTTGGGTTTCAGGTTAAATAACAAGGGGCGTGCACTGAACAAGGGAGAACCTAGAACCAATCAACTGCAGGGGGGAGGATGACCTAGAACATGGGATACTTAACAGAACAATGAAAGAAGGAGGGAGCCTGTGAACTTGCCAAATCACTGAGCATCTTCACCAGAATCTTCCAGGCTTTAGGGAGTGATTACAGGGTGATTGACAAGACCCACCACTAGGGAAAGACCACAGGGGGTTTGGGCATGGGGATGTAGGGATAAACCATTATAAAACAAATAACAAAAGTATACATCATTTTGGCAAACCCAAAATGCACACTGCAACATTTCCCCCTTTTCTTTTACTTAAAGAGAGGTGTCTTGCATTTGAGGAGAGGGACTCTTAGACTCGAAATACGAGATTTCATCCCACTCATGATCAGTGGACCATTCTTCCATCGGAAAGGGCCAATATCTTTCAGGAGGTAGGATTTCATCTTCATCCACTTCCATTGAGATGAATTCTTCTGGTTCTTCTTCATCTTCAGGATCTGCAGGCATGGTAACTCGGTTTATCACAGGGGGTGCAGTGTCATTAGGGATTAATTTACGAATCATTTTGTGAACCGTACACTTAATGAAACAAAAGGCAATTAAAATTAAAACAATAACAAACAAAATCAACAGTCCAGCTTTGATCAGAAACCCATCCCACTCAGGGAATCCCCAGTCCAGTAACAGTTCACTCAGCCAGTCTTCCAAATCTTTCTCGGTCTTGCTGATCACGTTCGAGATGTTTTGATTAATGTTCTCAGCTTCAGGTGAGAGGCTCACTTTTGGCAGTAGCATGGCCCATCCACCATCAGGTGTTTGGAAACTGGCAAGCAGGAGCAGCTGCAGAATTTTGACAGTTGTGGGGATCTCCATTTTGGGCAGGATATGCTCTGGGGCTGTAAAAAGAACTTAAAACATCAAACTATTAGAAAGCCAGTGAGGAAAGGGTAAAAGGAGAGAGAATT
>JANPWX010018018.1:55391-77325 GCA_024734555.1 Trochalopteron elliotii | reverse complement strand
CTACCGAGACTTGTGACACCTTTCCCTGTGAGAAAGTCAAGTCCGGTGCTGAGCTCTCAGGAGGAGCCTGAATTAGATTTGGTTTGCAGGAAGGAGGCACGATGTTATTCTCTCCCTTCTTTCTCTCCTTTCCCCCTTTCCCCCCTTTGGCTTGAGCCACTCAATTTTTGTCTTCGTGCTGGGCGGGCTGGCGCTCCCTCATCAGTTTTTTTGAAGGGTTTTTGGGGGTTTTCCCCCTCCCTCACCCTCCCCTTTTTTCTCACCCTCCCTCTCTCTCCCATCCTCCCCTTCCCGTTCTTTGAATCAGTTAAAGTCCTTTTTGACAGGGGTCTGTGAGTTCTCGTGTCTTCTCTCTCCACACAGCAGGCACGGCTTCTGGGTCTTCTGGGATGATGTGTGAGAAGCAGGCAGAGCGTTTGATGACTCAGTGTTCACAGCAGCAGCTTTGGCAGCAGTCTGTTTTCTTTGATGTTTTTCTGATGGGCTCATTTGTGTAGCTTTGTGTTTATACATCTCTAGTATCTTTAATACTTCGAAAATCAGATTCATGAGGACTCTGAAAAATCTTAACGGGTTAAGAGTCTGCATATTCAGGAACGCTTGCTCGGCTGCCTCTAACTTTTTCAAGAATGGGGATAGGGATATCTGAGGCGGGGGTAGGACTTAACTCCCACTGTTCTTTATTATGTAGATGTTCTAAAGTTATTACAATTTTATTTACATCAAATTCTTTGAGTACTTTATATAGCCTTTTTATTGTACTCTGGGGAGTAGCTTTGCTTTGTATTGACATCAGGTTGCAGTTGGAATTTTCTGATTCTGACTTATTTTCTCCCATATCGTGACAATCTGAAGTGGGGGAGGTAGTGAGGGAAGCAAGGGAACCCGACTAGGGGGCGTGGTGACTGTGGGAACCGAGCTGGGGGGCCTGGGAACCAGAGGCAGGGTGGGGCCCCCGAGCCTTGGGGGGAGTGGTCTGGCCCTCCGGTGACATCATCCGGTAGGCAGACCTTGGGGCAGGACGAGGGGGAGAGGTTTGGGGAGAGGGCGGAGGGGAATTCTCATGGGAACCGGACAGGAATGGGGTTTGGGAGCACGAGGAGTGCTGGGAAGGAGAAAGGGGACAAAGAAATGCCGAGAGCCTTTGCACATGGCTATCGCCATTTTTAGAAGCATGGGTTACCTGCGCAGCTCAGCGCGGTGTGGGAGGCGTCCGCACTGAGCCTCCACTACTGCGGTGGTGGGGGGATGGGGAGGGGCTCACATGGTCCTCTCGCGGAGGCAGAAAGCTCATCTGCTCGCTGCTCCGCGGGGGAGGGAGGTCGCTCTGGTTTGGAACTGTGGGGGGTGGCAGAGGAGGTCACGTCCTCTCTCTGCAGCTCTGCGGAGAGGGGGCTCAATCCTCGCAGCAGCCGTGGCGGAGCGGAGGGGATGTTTGGAACCGAGAGAAGGAGACTTTGGCACACATTCACCGCTGTAGGGGGATGGGGGTGCGAGGCGGTGAGAGAGACTGCCTGTCATGACCACCTCCGCCACTTGCACCATGGAGATGGGAAGCCGGGCCACCGCACGGAGACAAAGAGTGGTCTCGCCACGCTCGCTCCTCACTCCACGGGGACAGATACTGTGCCCTTCTGCCACGTGGGGATGGCAAGCAGCCCCGGGGCGCCTGCTCACTGTGTGGGGATGTTGATGATGAACACCGCCACGGCGGCCGCCAGCCACTTTCTGATCTTTTGGCGCAGGGTGGGAAGTGGCCGTATCCGCTCCAGGAATCTGCTGTGAGGATTTGGGGTCGGGGCTGGCAGTGCTCGATCTCTGCAGTCACTGCCACCTGCCCCCCGGGGGAGGGAAGTGGTAGTTCTGTTCACGGGGCGTCCACCATTTTGGGGGAGTGAGGGGGCCCGCCGCTTGCGCACACGCTCTGTGGGAGGACCGGAGGAAGGGGATTTGTCTCCGCCATGGCGCCGGGAGGAGAGCGACCCCGGCCCGCCACTTTCGTGGCCACACCGGGATCTCCACTGCTGTGAGCGGAATGTGGGGGAGCCGTGCATTTCATGGCTTCTCCACCCGTACAGCTCCGAACGCTCCCCCCACCCGCACCACTCAGGGCTGGGCGAAGAGGACTTTCCATGCCATGGAGAAACAGATCTTTCTCTGCCGTGCCTCTCGTGGCTCCGTCTGCGCATCTCGGCAGGCTTCCCCCCTCCCGCACTGTTCACGGCTTTCCCACCCATGCTCTTCGGAGGGACAAAGAGACTGGGGGGAGGGGGACCTCTTCCACCCTCCACACCATGGCAAAATAGATTTCCTCCGCCTGCGGCACGGGGACACGGAATCCCTCCCACCCCGCTCGCGACTTTTCCATTCGTGCTTCTTGGAGGAGAGCGGGGAGTGCCTGCTTCGCCCCCACTCAGACGGAGATGGCTCTCTGCGCCGGGGGGGCGAGGGGGGGGGGGGGCTGGAAGCGTTTTGCTGCGGTCAGGCTCTGCCTCTGCCACTGCCAAGCGGCGCCAGCCGCTTTCGCCTCAGCCGCCGCTTTTTGGAGCCACACAGCCACTAAAATTAAAACGAACTCGGCTTTTCACAACTGGGGAAGGTTGGGAAGAGGGATTCCGATCTGCCCAGCCATGGCTAGAACGGAGTTCTCGGGAGGAATGGCCAATTCTGCCCGAGTGAGAGGAGGGCAGCATTCACAGGAGGTTGGGGCTGGACAGAAGCGAATCTTTTCCTACACTCGCATTGGCGGACCGGTTCTGAGCCACGCGGGAGCGTAGGGACTGCTCCGCCTCTGCTTCCTGCAGAATGCTAGCCTTAGGAAAAGAGGGGATGGGACTGGGGGAACGGGAGATCGGGAAAAACTGTTTCTTAAGAGACTGCTCTTTTTTCCCTTTCCTGCCACGCGCCAAAGCGGCTCATAGCTGGCGAGGCCACGAGACATACTTTGCAGCTTCTAAATTTCCTGCACGGGATAGATTCATAAAGGTCTTACATACTGCATCCCAAAAGCATGCACTACTACATAAATCCACGGTTGTATTAGGAAAATAAATGAACAGAAACTTTATAAATTTTTTCAGGTCTTTTTCAGAGAACTTAACTTTTACTGCTGATAATTCAGAGCAAATTCTAAAGAAAACACTCCTTTTCACAGCAGAAAATTTTGCACCCATGTTTGTTAGATATTAAAGTCTGCTGCACTGACACACCACGAAAAAGCAGAAAATGAACCCACAGCTGCACACTCACCCGACCACGTGGGAAGGGGGGTGCTGTGCCTCCCGCGGCCACAAGGTGTCACTGTAGAACAAAGAAAGAGCCCGCGATTTCACAACCACCCCGTTCGGCCACATGCTCGCAGAAAGTGAAAGAGAAAGAGAAAGAAAGAAAAAAGTTCACGGACGGATTTTTAACCAAAAGAAAGGCTCCCTTGCGATTCTTTACAATTGCGCAATCGATTTTACCAAAATTCCTTACTTCTCAGAGGAAGGGACCCTAGGCATAAAGCCTCATTCCTTTAGGAACCCACAAAGTTACCCCAAAAATGGTCCAATGTGAAGAGAGAGAGATTTGTGATGGTGTAACTTTCACGCTTTGAAAGGACCCTCTGGATGCAGGGGGGCTGCCCTTCCTCTGCTGAGGGTGTTTTTTCAGCAGTTGCAAAACGTGCCAATAGTCTTTTGCCGGTTCCAGCCGGATAATCCAACAGCTAGTCCATAGACTGTCCGTGAGGTCTGGTATTTCACAGACAAACTCACACTGGCCGCCTTGCTCCACGTTTCCTCAGCACACCCTTGGGATCACGTGCCGACCTTCGTGGCACGGTGCTCTTGTGGGCTGCTGGAGTTGCCGAGATTCAAGCCTCACCCCACGGCTGGGCACCAGATATGCGGGTGTTCGGCATAGCTTACCAGCTAGCTCAGGATAAACCATTATAAAACGAATAACAAAAGCATATATCATTTTGGGAAACCCAAAATGCACACCGCAGCACTCTTACAAGGTAGCTTTGAAGTCATTTCACATAAAAGAGCCTCCAGCCATACATCTTACAAAAAGCACGTAAACCTCATTTAATCATTCTTTTTATTCCTCTGACTCTAGTGTGATCTCTGTTCCACTCACTGATGGAGCTGGCACTTTATCTTCATCCAAATTTATTCTTGATCTAATTCAACAGAACACACCACAGAACAGATTTCCGAAGTGGAATAACAGCCACTTAAATATTGTTTAAGCCTACCACATACAAAGGCAACAATTTCAATTTCTTCAGAATTATGTTGCATCTTCAACAAACATGATTATTCTTCCTCCTCCTCTTTAAGACCCCCATCTAAGTCACAGCATGTCCAGTGTAGGCCAGATGTATTTTTGTGATCATTGCTACACCTTTTCTGTTGGAGTAATTTTTTTATCAGCAGGTTGAGGGGTGGGTTTTGTTTTTTTCAAGCAGAAAGTGGGATGGTTCTGCTTGGAACATGAGCTACTGAGTGGGGAACTTCACCTGCTCAATAACAATGAAGTTTAGCCTTTTGGATCCAGTGATTCCCAGACCACAGAATTCCCAGATTGTGTGTATTTCTGCACTTGTTTTCATCAGAATGAAATGCAGATATCAGCAGAAATGCATTTAATGCTCACTTTCATAGAAATAGTACTCAGCCTGCAGAAGGAAAATGTTTCAAAATTTATTACTGTCCTGAAATTTTGGGTCAGATGGGAATTGTTACCTTTTCCCATCTACCTCTGTGTTGGAGTGCATGTTCTAATTTGCACCTGCTGTCGTGTGTTTCAGCCACAGAAGTCTGTGAACTTTAGGGATTTTAGTGTGGGAATCTGTAGTATTGTAGAACTTTGTTAATTGATATGGGGATCAGTTGTATGTTATGCTTTTGCTTTTTGCTTTGCTTGCTTTTAGTAGCACAGATTTACCAGTTAACCAACCTAGAACAAATGTTTGGGTGACTTTAGCTAATACTTCAGGTTTAGATACTATATTTTTGTCTAATACAACCCCAGAAAAACCATTTTCCACCTGTTTAGTTGGTATGCCAGTGGATAGTTGGCCAATTCCAAAAGAGAATGATGAAGCCATGCAAGGTGTATATATACAAAAACAACTATATGGGATCTTGGACCCCAGTAGATGCGTGGGATTGGTGGGTTCCTCACCTTCCCAAGGCATCTCTTGAACCTCAAGAACTGGAAATCCTTGGTTCTATAAAAATGAACTTTTGTGCCAAATTTAATTATACAGGAGAAAATCAAGCTTTAGTTAAAGATGTCCCTATCATGTTATATGTAAAAATCTGACTCTGGTGTAATCATACTGCTTCAGTGCAGTCTGCATTTAATAATGTTTCCTATCAATTGCCACGAGGAATGTTTTTTATTTGTAGAGATAGAGTTTGGCCTGCTATCCCAGCACACATTGTAGATGGACCATGTAGCATTGGAAAACTTACTCTGCTAACACCCGATGTAAATTGGGGTGTTGGCTGAGTAAGGAGTTCAATTTTACTTCTCTTGCATTAAGTAACAGGCATGCAATTTTGTAAAACAGGGGTGCAATTTTTCTTTTATTAGCACAGTGTGAGAAATCAGGTTGTAATTCATGTCAATCAAATAGCATGTGTGTCTGTGGGCAATGTGGACAGAGACCATGGGATTATTATAAAGAAGAGTTTTAAATCAGCTAAGTAAGGCATGGAAGTAGGGTTTAACAAGACAACTGTATAACAGTAGGCCTTTAGCTAACAGTTTGTTTTAACAACAAAATTGTAATTATTGGATTACTTTGTATAAGTTTTAAACTGTCCTTAGTATAAGTATAGAAGAATTTGTAATCATTTAAAGGGGAACTGGGACTAACATATACTGAGAGGCTTTACAGAGATATTTTGAAACATGCTGATTTTGAGGTTTTGTAACTGAGAGAGGGGCCTCATGCAGACAGGTGTTGGGGCCCTGCTAGCTTTGGGTTGTGTAATGACTGAAAGGAGGCTTGCAAAATGTATGCTGACTAACAAAATATATATGCTTGTTAAGCAAACTATATAACCAAAAATAATGCTAGTGGAAAAAGATATTTTAAAGGAAGAAGGGGGGGGGGCTGGAGAGATATCAGAAGACCATCTCGGACCACCTCCCCAACAGACCTTCAAAAACTGCAACTGCTGATTATGAAGAAAAGAAAGCAGAAAATAACTAAAAACTTGGGGAAGTGAAGTGCCAAGAATGGTATAAGAAGACCACCGCTCGAGAGCTGAATTTGTGTGTTGCTTGGGGCAGTGACCCCCGCACACCCGGCAATGTAATTGCTCACTCTTTTATCAAACAAATTAATAAATTGGCTATATTGCTTGATGCATTGGCAAGTCTAGCTTCTCATTTATTACAACAGGGACATGGATGGGAAGATTTTGAGGGAATGTGTTATATGAATTTGTCTGATCATTCAGAATCTATCCACAAAAGCATACAACAACTTAAGGAAGGTGTATCAAAAATCAGAGTTAATGATGGGACTTGGTTAGATAGTCTATTTGATGGATGGAATTTGACATCGTGGGCGAAACAACTTCTAAAAATGGGATTGTATATTTTAGTCATCATAATAGTTGTGCTAATCATGGCGCCTTGTTTGCTCCAATGCACTCAACAAATGATTAACAAAGCTATCAAGGGAGTCTACATGGCTCAACAAGGAGGGGGGGATTTTGGAGTGCATGTCTCCCTGGGTTCCCCAGGGAGAGAGAAAGATGTAGGGGTTGAATTAAAGCCTTTAGAGAAATTAAAATATATTAAGCCACATAAATATGAAGTAGAAGTTTAGATTTTAGTTTTAACTAAGTAGACTCAAGTGCCTTAAGAATCTGTCAGCCAGCACAGAGCCCAGAGCCCTAAGGCCTGGTAACTTAGCTTTAGACATAACAAAAACATAGTAGAACATTGCTTACAGTACTAGATAGAATAGGTACAATCCTTACATGAATGAGATAGAACCTTTTTATGTTAGTAGATATGCTATATGCTTAGGTTTTGATACTATTCTTTGTAGTTTTTTGTAGTTTTACACACTTTCAGAATCAGGTTTAGATTGGTGTAGAAAGAATGTTTTAGAATTGTGTCCTTAGCTGATTGGGTAACCTATAGATAAGGATATGAATATGCATTTATGATTAATGGATAAAATGCCCCTGTTTCTGGGGCAATGGTATCGATTCATCGATCTTTCAATTGATCGATCCATCCTCCTGCCATCTACAACAAGAGAGAACAGGGCTTTGCCAGAGAGCTGATGCCAGGGAGCTACGGACAGGACTTTGCCAGGTACTACCGCTGGGGTTGCTGCCAGGGGTGCTGTCGCTGCTGCTGCAACAGCCTTTGCTGCTGCGTCCACTGCCACTGGGAACGCTGCTTGGGAATGGGAACCTGGGCTGGGAATCTGCCTCTGCCCCGTGGCTGGGACCTTCTGTGAATCTGCTTTTACGCCCCACTGGGACTTTAAGCCTTACAACTTTTAGTAAGACCACATACTTAGAACTCTTTGCCATCGAGACTGATGCATTTATATAATAAACAATTTTGTAATAACCAGAAACTGCTCTTGGCTTTTAAAGACCATATACCCATGAACAGCGCCACACCTCTGTATGAATAGAACTCTAGGTCAGCTAAAGTGCAATTGGATTTAAAAGCTGGGATGTCTTTTTCTCATTAGCCAGTACATGAAGTAGCAAAAAGGTCTCCATTACATGGATTCATCTGTGTGAATTAACTTTGCAAGAAACTTTTTTGTTTAAGTGTCCCTTTCTTCACTAAGCAGCTTCCTAGAAAGTAAAAGAAAAACATTATTAAGGCAATGTGTCCTGGATCAATCAAAAATTATTCTTTGTCATCTAGGTGGTATTTCTTGGTGTGCTTTTTGCTAGGAAAGGCACTTTTTTAAAACTTTTGAAACAAAAAAAGAAAAAAAAAAAAGGCAAAAGGGCTCCCCACCAAATTTTAGCCATGCAATAATACCTCATTCAATTATCCTAACATTTTTGTTCCAAAAATGACAAAATGATAAGTATAATAGGTATCTTCATTTTATAAGGATATTCTGCATGAGATGCCTGTCAAAGCAAAGTCGCATACAAACCTGGAATACTCTGGCCTTCAACCTTTGATTTAGTACAAAGAAGAGAATCACAAATGGTCACAGAGTTCATAAATTAGCAGCAGCAGTGCTGTCATACTTGTGCTATGACTATGACATGTCATTTCCTTACTGTGATTAACTGTGCTTTACCAAAAACCCATTTTTCAGTAGAACAAAATGGGAGAATTAAGTTTCCTTTCTGTTTCACTTCACTCATTGTGACCGTAGACTTCAGCCCATCTGGTCCAAATTGGTTAAATGTTAAAGCAATTTGGCCTCTTTTCAGCTCCAGTTTCTACTTTCAGCGCCTGAAGACCGTGAACTCTTTCTAAAGGGTGAACTCTTTCTAAAGGGTAAACTCTTTTATTTTCTGTTATGTAAGCTAATTTGTGAGGGGTTCTCATAACGTCGTGTCTGCAAGGAGATGGCAACGAGTGTCTTAAAGATCAGGCCAAATACGGGGATTTGCTGTTCGTGTTGTAGGATTAATTAGCACTAACTTTTCCAAATGTCCACAATCTACAGTTCAGAAAACCAAAAGTCTCATCTACAAGTGATCTGAGACCTTAGACAAATTCCACCAGAAGTGTATTTAGACCAGACATTGGGATTCCTCTGTTAAATCTCTGGCTGTTCTATTGATTCATTATTTTTTACTTAGCCTTTAATTCTCCATTAGTGGCTGTCATATTGCTTACATTTTTATGGGGGCATGACACCTAATTATTACATTTGGCAAACTCTGACATAGCCAAATGCTTTTTAAGAAATAATAAGGTGTTACTGAATGAAAGCAGCTCATATTTTCACCCCTGTTCTCCCTGTGCTGTGTTGCAACCTGAGCTCAGAGATAACCAGACCAATCAAATCAAACACAAGTAACCTTAAACAAGATCCTGAGATCCAGTTCCTTTTAAGGATAATGAGATGATAATTTATGCATAAAGAAGCAGTGCAGTGCCATCTATCGAAACGATTAATTCTGTTTCACCCAGCTCTGAAGGAAGGGGAACAAGCACAGCTCACTAAGGTTTGTTGCAGCATTGCTTGAGCAATTTACATGTGGTTTCACCTGGGCTGTAAGTTATGATCAACTTTGATTCCCCATGTTTCACGCGAGTGATTCCTGTGCTGGGTTAATTTTGACAAAGGGTTTCTGATTTGGTTTGGTTTCTTTCTTTAATTTGCTAATGTGTCTGTTTTCTGGACATCCATTGATAAATCTTGCATGTGGCCAGAATAGAATAAGCTGCGTGAAGATTTATCAAGTCTCTGAGGGTGTCCAGCACTTTTCAGAATGGCTTAATAATACCGAGACGGCTTTTCAAGGGTGTTTTGTAAAGCAATAAGTTTTAATAAAAGCAAAATAACAAACAATACAGAAATAAAAGGAAAAGCCAAGCACAGGTGTCAGAGAAGCCTGACACCTTGCTGCAACACCCCAAAAAAGCCCAGAGCACCTCTGTGCTCATCCTTAAGTACTGAATGACCCAGCAGGGTTCTATTGGCAATTTGCCAATAGAAACAGCTACAGCTTTTGAGAAACATTGCTAAAGCCCAATCGGTGCCCCTGTGCTGGCACTGAGCCAATTACAATGAGAAGGCTATAGAAAATTCTAGTTTAACTTCCTTACATGTTCCAAGGTAAGCTGAAACTCTTTCCCTTATATAGAAACACCTGCTTAGGTGTGGGAGTGCATTACTACAATCCATCTGATTATATTTGCTCAGATAACCTGTTCATCATGTGAACCATTGATTTTTTTTTTCATAACTTGGTTATCTTTGAGCCCTTCATCACAAAAAGTTTTTCCTCAGTGACAGATTAACATCATTTTGAACCATGTTTTACTCAGTTTTTGCCAAGCATGGTTCAAGATTGCCTCAGTATATTCTTGGTCAATCCAAAAGTTGTTCATCTGAGGTTGACAACTTTCTCAGGGTCCTTGAAAATTCAAGTTAGGTAATAGCAAAAGAACTTATCTGTGCATGCAATGCTTTTGGAATCTCTTGTTGCTAACATCCAATGTTCATGGTAGTTCTCAAAGATGTTGGTTTAAAAAAAAAATATTCTCTTCAGACTGCAACAGTACAGGAAGGATTGCTTTTAAGGTTTTTTCAATTATTATTATTTTTTAATTAAAATTCCCAGAACCACAGAGCAAGTGAAATGCTGCAAAGACATATTCTGCCTTGGCCAAATGGAAGGATGTTTTCAAGATTATGAGCATAGATGGGTTTGCCATTCTGCAACACATAAGAAGGGGAAAAAAACCCAACCAAACAGCAGCATTTTATGCTTTTGTATGGCTAGATCATGCTAGAGACTTGTGAGTCAGCATTTCCAATCCCAATTTCAATTTGTCCATGGCTGTGAGTGCTGCCCTGACAGGGAGCACAGCTGTGCTTGCCCGTGGTCCAGCCAGCACCAGGGCTCAGGGCAGTGCAGGTGGCTGCAGGTGATGCCTTAGGATTTTAGCTTTTATATTTTTCATATCTTTTTAATCCTGCAATTCTTTAGTGCATAACTCTAAACTCCATATAGTGTTAGCTGCTGCTTCCCCATTTTGGTCAGACACAACAATTCCTCTCCAGGCCTGGGAATCAAGGACACCTCACTGCCTCAGGCCCCAAGAGATGTAAACTAAAGTGAGTTGAGGGGAGCAAACTTGGGGTAAATGACTTAATTACCTGAAGCTGTAATTGGAAGATGAACCCCCAATATGCAAATGGACCAAACTTATAAAAGTGTGAAAACCCATGACCCGTGGTCTATTTTTGGGTGTAGCCCCTGGGGGGCTTCATCTGCCCTAAATGTACCTGAAGGCCCTTCAATAAATAGAACTGCTTTTTATTCCCTTAATTCTGTCTGGCCTCTGTTTTTAGGTAGCCCCAAAAAGGCACCACAGGAGCCATCCCTGTCATGCCAGGTGGATCCCCTGGAGCGCCTGGTGACAGATGCTCTCCTATTTGTGTGCTCACAGCTCCCTGTGCTGGTGCTCTCTGCTCCTTTCTGTGCCACTGGGCAGCAGAGGGAAGATCTGGCTGATCAGGAGCAGGAGTGGGCCAGGGCACGGCAGCTCTGCCTGGCAGCAGCTCAGGGCTCATCTCAAACCTCCAATCATTTGGGATCTACCATGTGCTTATATATTACTGCTGATTATATCTTAATGAATGGCAGTTGTCATGCACAGGGTAGCAAAAACATTAATTAAATTCTTGATAATTTTCACGACTGGCCCTACAATAATAAAATACTGCTACCTTAGTTATTTCTTCTTAATTGCCCCTGGCTTACAGATGAATGCACAGTAGATTTACTGTACATGTGCATTTGCAAGCAGTGACTGGGATTTATATGAGCTGAGCAAAACAGATAAACTGTAACACATGCAAAAAATTTTAAAATTTCAAGCAGAAAAAGATAACTTTAAGGGACTCCTGGTTTTTGAAAGCACCAATCACAGTGGTGTTTAAATACACAGCAGATATGTGCTTTCAGACAGTTCAGATGTAATTTTATCAGCCCTTTGAGAATTAATTTTGTACCTTTCCATCTATTCCATATGTAATCTATATATTCTCACTATGAAAATATTAGTTTTGGTTCTTTTTTGGTTCATGTCTTGCTAAATGTTTTATCCCAGTAGTTTGCACTGAAAACAAAGTGCTGCGATACTGAGGAGAAAAAGAAGAAAAAGCTACTCCTGCTCTCTGTTTCAATCTGGAGAATAAGGGAGGAGCCTTAATCAAATGGATATATCCTTTGGTGTACATAACAGCCTGGCACTGGCTATGAGTTCTATTCTGAGCTTTGTAAATGAAAGTCAGGAGTTCAGTGGAGTATTCAGCTGGGGATTTATAAAGGGAATATATGGCCAAAGGATTCTCCTTCAGGGCTTCAGCTGCTCAGGAAATGTGCAGCCCTATGGAATACAGATAGAAGCATAGAAATATTCAGAAACTCACAAGTTTTGTTAAAATAGAAATGGAAAATACTTCAAGGCTAAGCTGAACTGTTTTTTTTTTACTGGATATTTCTGGAAGAATGGAATATAATAACAAAATATGCTCTTATAATGATGACCATTAGAAAAGTGTGGATCAAATGGTTGAGCTGTTCTGCCATTGTTTACAAATCTCTGGCCTTCTTTTTTATTATCTGAATAATACCTCTGCAATCCTGTAACCCAGGAATAAATCCCTGCCCATGGTAAGAAAGCGGAGGAAATCTCATTCTGAACATTTTTTAATTAGTTTGGATGGAAGGGAAAAAAGCCAATTCAGGCAAAACAAGAATAGTTCTCAGCAGAACTTGTTCTGTGTTTTCTCTCACCTGACTTAAACCAGAAGTAGATTTTGAAAATAAGCTTATATTAATTGCAGAATCTTCTAAAGTATGGGGTTTTCTGGGACTCAGATGGTTTGAAAAGGATGTGAGATGAGTCTGAAAAGTTAGTATGAAGAGATATTTTAGCACATGGTTCATCCCACCTACCTCAGGCATGGGGCTGTGGGCTATCAGGGATTGGAATGACCGTTTTCCTCTTCCCTTAATCTTGTGGTTGTTTTGCTTTCAAGCAATTCTTTAGCTTTAAGTACCTGTTCTACTTAAATCTACTTCTGTTTTAAATCTACTTTTCTTTTAGCATTCACAGTCCAATTTATTTTGTATTCAGTTACCTGAAAGCCTCACTTGTGCCCATAAAAAAAAAATTAAAACACAATCCAAGTTTTAAGTCTACTTCCTGGCAGTTACTCACTACATTGAATGCATTGTAATTAATTACTCAGTTTCTTAAGACTTGTAATGCTGGATATCTTGATACAACTGGCCTGGAAAAGCACTATTTGAATTTCTGTTGTTATTGCTGGATTTCTCTCCATAAAAGATCCATGCTACAATTATTTATACTGTTTAGCCATGGCTAGGGGATGATTGCAGATCTGTGGATTTGCAGATAGCAATCCTTTCATCACCCAGTTGTGTATTTCACGAGCACAGGATTTGGAGGTTGCGATAGTTGCCATGGCACCCGCATGTGTACCAGGAAGATTGTCGGGAAAGGGTGATTTATGTTCACAGCAAACTGAATTTTAAAAAAAATTATCAGAGGCGAGTGGTACATTTTAAGCTGCGTTCCTTAGAAATCAAATCTTTTTTCTTTTTGGTGTGAGGCCAAAGTTGTGATGCTCCATGCCAAAAATATGCTGATGTGGAGATGTAATGGCTTGGGCATGGGTCTGGGGTGGAGCTTTAACACCCCTGCTCTGTTTCCTGCTCTGTTTCCTGCTCCCTGGCTCCAGAACACTCTCACAGAGTGCCAATGCCACTGTCACTCCTGGCAAAACTTAATTGCACGAGGGATAAATGAAAATTGCTAACAGCTCTCTTAAAAAAATTGCAAAATACCCATTTTATTGCTGTGGCCACTGGCCCAGCAGCTGAAAATTACACTTTTGATTTCCATCTCATCCCTGCGACTGAATCTGAGTGGTTTGGGAAGAGTCAGTGTTCATTTCCTGGAGAAGGATGGGCAGAGCCAGCACTTCATCCTCAGCATTGCCCTTCCTGGGGCTGAGGGGAGGCAGCTGGAAGTGCTCCCAGCCCTGGCATTCCCTGCTGGAAGGAGGAGGCTGGGCCAGCCTGGGATGTGCCAGCAGGGAGAGCTGAAATCCAAATCCAGGGTCAGGGACTGCACAGGGCAGGGGCAGAGCCAGAGGGAGCAGGGAGCCCCCTCCGTGCTTTAAAAAAGAGAACTTTTCCTCTTGAAGTTTGCATTCGTTCTTCCTTCCAGTTAAGGGAGGTGACAACTAAATTCCAGCTAATTAGGGAGTTCTTTAGATCTATTCTCCACTGTACATGCCAGATAAGCCCCTTACATTTGTCATGAACTCTCATGGATTGATTGTTCCTGTTGCACAGTTTAATTACTTCAGTTCAACACTTATTTACTTTTTACTTCTAATTGGCTCTATGAGTGTCTTTATTTGTATTGTGTCACTCTTTAAGGAGAAACTGGTAATATTGTGATTTTTTTCAGTAAAAATTCCAAAATACCTACAGGAAACTTTGCTATTATGTTGGTAAACTTGTTTTCTAAGAGATTATAATGTGGAGGACTTAAAAAAAATATATGTAGGCCAAAGGCTTTTGTACTCACAATTTTCTAATTTTTCTGAGTTGCTGATTCTCAGTTCTTGCTAGTAGTTTTCCCCTTTTGTTTTCATGCTATTTGATCTGGATCTGTTTTCTGATCATCTGGAAAGACTTTCATTTTGAAAAGAGACTTCTACCTGTGAGGATGGAGATAAAAAGCCTCAAAACATGAATCCTGAAGATGCACAAATCATGGAGGCAGAGGTGAATGCAGCTCTATAAAATGTTCCCTACGTGTGGCATTGTGCATGATCTTTGGATTTCATTTTCTGCAAGTCCTCTGGTTGCTCAGATTTTTAAGCCATACCAATTCTCGTGTGCCATTGCGTATCTTTGGTGCCAAAGCAGGGCAAATGTGGTGTAAAAATGTACTTTCCACAAAAAAAGAGAGGGGCAGATGTGAGCCTCTTCTGCCAGATGAGAAATGAGGGAATACCTAAAGTTTTTCCTCTCCTCTTTGCTGCGCCTTGTTGTCCATCAGGGGAGCCAAGGTTTGTGCTGTACTTCACTTTTAAACTGGTTGCACCAACAGCTGGAGGGAGTTCTGTGTAGTTCCCTGTATCTGCCAGCTAGGCCAGGAAACCTGACCCTCTGTAAGAATACTTCATATAATCATCTCCATACTTGACTGTACAGTAACATAAAATAGTGGTTTAATTATTCTTACTGTGATTTGATTGTCTTTTACATAGGATTTTGTTTTCCATCTGATTCTTGCATGTTTTCTAGTGGACTAGTGAAATATTTAAGCCTCTGGGCATAGCTAAAATATTCTCTATACACTTTGCAAAGCAGTTTGTTGTCCCTATGGCATTATAATGATACAAAGTTTGTCTCTAATAAATATATTATTAATCCATCAATAATACAAGATTACTGTATATCCTTTTCTAATTTTAACTTGCTATCTTTAGTTGTGAAGTGGAAATGCTGATTTTTTTTTTCCTTTTATTCAATTTCTTCTCTGCCTACAACCATTTTCTCATTCAGTTTAACTTACTCAATTTATGCAGTGTCCATCTCCTACCCTGCAGAGCAAGAATCTTCTACTTAATAAGAAATACTTATTGGCACATAGCTTTGATTCATAAAGAGAATGTTTCCTTGAGAGAGTAATTAGTTTGGAAATTTTTTTTCTGCTTACCAAAGGAGCTTATCAAGTTCTTTTACAGAATCCTTAATATTGTTGTTTTTCTTCCTTGAATGTGAATAAGTGCTGCAGTCTGGAGGAAAACTGACTCCTAACTTACCTCTCTTTCTTGAAATCAAAAAATTCCTTTCACAAAATGTGAGTTATAACTCTGTTTTCAGAAAAAAATCTATATTGTTGAGTCCTGTAAACAAGATGATCCCTGTGACTGCAAACTGTGTTGGTTCAAAGGCAGCTGAGTCCCCTTGGCTCTTTAGAGAACAAGTCAGCTTGGAACAACATCTAATAATGCAATAGAGTTATAGGTCAAATTTGTTGGACTTACAGTGAGAAAATATTTTAAAGTCTGATGTGCTGATGGTCTGTCAATATTAGGAGTGAAGTGAGAATCAGGTAGACAAATCTAGTGGGTATTTGTCTAATTAGCAGTGATCTGTATTAAAGCAGAGCTGCCTGAATTAAATTAGTTATTGCTCATCTGGTACTAACTTTCTTTATATCTGAGAATCTGGCAAATCTCATCTAGAATGCTCATTCTATCCTTCTGTCTTTTCCTCTGAGGTATCTTTTCATTTAATAATGAGTTCCTTCATTGTTTTTAAAATTAGAACAGAGCCCCCTTTTTGGGAGGGGGGTATCTTTTAATTTCTGCACTGAAATATTTAAATAGTTATTTCAAGGGAAAGCAGTAGGAGAAGTGGGTACTGTAGGTGGTATCAGATCTGTTGCCTTCAAACATAAGAATAAAATACTGATTAGCAAGGTAGCATCTGAAAACTTCTCTGTCCCAGAAGATTTTTAAAATTAATCTCCAGCATTTAGCATCCTCCTGTTTTAAACCTAAACCTCTTTTTGGGGGAGTTCTATGCTGCCACCGGCCATCCTTCTTCTCCCTCTCAGGGTTAATAGCTTCCCTTTGTTTTCATAAATCTGAATTTGCCTTGAGCTGCTGACCACCCAAAGTTGGAGCAGCTTTAGGCTCAGCTTTGGAGAAAGTTGAGGAAGTGGAGTGACTGTTGTTCGTGTGAACTCTGCCAAGATGCCTTGATAAACTGGCAAGGAAATTAATATACAAGGGTAGAAGGGATTACAGATATAGAAGGATTAGACTGTGCACTAGCAGCATGACTTGCTGTAAAACTGTTGCTTCAGGCTTTTGTTTATTATTTGGAGAAATTCTATTTAAATGCAGATTAGATTTTCTACCTAGAAGTACAACTTAGTCTTTGTTTAGAAACTCCACAAAGAATGAACTCAGGGCTCTTGTTTTCATTTCTTGGTGAACTTTGACAGTCACGTTGCTTATCCTGTTATCTGGATTAGATATGCAAGCTCTGGATACAGGAGTTGGAGCAGTTTTTTTAAAGACCCGGGTTTAATTAATCAGTGTGAGATTACCAAATTGCCTTGAAATGAAAAACTGCACCTGAGAAGTTGTAATTGGCTACTGACTAAACAGAAGGGCCCAGCTCTGCACTGGGTGTTTGGGAGGGGGAGAGGAGGGCAGGGGCAGGAGGGAAAAAAGGCAAAGAAGAAGAAACAAGCAGTTGTAAGGGTTTCCAACAAGCAGTGACTTAGACAAGTAGATTTTGTGACCTGAAATCTTTTCATTCCGTATACAGCTTAATTTTTTTTTATTATGTAATCAATCTCCTTGTGAAATGACATTGTCTTCCTTAGAAGTAAAAATGAAATTAAAATAGTGCTTTAGCAGTGCTGATGGGTTTATGAAAAGTCGTCTGAAAAGTCTTACCTTTAAATAAACTCCTAAATACTCCAAAATTATTTTTTGCATATTGCAAAAGAATATATTTTTAATTTTCCATAAAAATATCAGTTAATTGTAGCTAAAGAAATATACCAATCACTTCCCATGGGTTTATTTTTATTCCTTTATCCATTCTTCTTGCATCTTGTCAGCACCTCTCCAGCAATCCTTACTGATCTTCTCAAGATTATGATAAATTGATATTTAACATAACTAAGACAACTTTTTGTTAATCATCTCATTTTGCTGTGCAAAAAAAACCCCAACATGTCATAGTAAAAACACTGATTTCAAGGGATATTTTCATTTCACCTATTTCTTCATCCCCAGCATAATTTGTGATTTATCCACCAAGTTTCAGGACAGAAAATCCACACAATGATTGGCATGAAATGTCACTGGAATTCACGTACAGAAGCAGAACTGAAATATGTTTCAGGATTTGAGATTTTGACCCAATTTTAGAAAAGCATGGATAGTTTGAATCATTATAAATATCTATCTATCCATATATATATATATATGAAGATTACTCTTTTTTTTTTTTTTTGGTCTAATACATCAGATGGCAGCCATATTTGGGTGGCTGGAAATCAAAAGTGTCCTGTGAGCAGATTTATTTCACCAGCCACAGAACATGTTCAGTAATTTTATACTGATCATTTAGCATGGAAATAACAAATCAATGTAATGCATTTAATGTGGTGTTATGGTCATAGTGAACCATTTGGCAAGGTAGTATTTTAGTATTATCCGGTTCATAAAAGCTTGTCTTCTAAGAATATAACGAACATTTCTCCATGTATTATCCAGCTTTGTTATGGAGAAAATATGAAGATCAAGTCTACTTAAAGAAGGAGGTTGATGAAACTTTTTGCCTCATGCCATTTTAGGTGCCCTGTGGCTTTTTTGCTCCTTTCTTTATTTCTTTTTGATGAACAAGCTAAAACAGTAACTAAAATGAAAAAAAAAAACCAGAAGGTAAAGAACTCTGGACCAATAATTTACAAGAAGTAACATATTCTTGAGAGCTCACACACTCCATTCAAAGTATCACAGCTATTTAAAAATCTGAATTGATACAAATTTTTTCTGTGCTACCCCTCAGGGAGCCAATTGTTTTTCTTCACCCATTTTTGGTAATGTGATAACCTGTGCATAAAATAAGTCAGAAAAAATGTATCTATGATGAACAATGCATGTCTGGTGAGTGACAGAATTTGCCATATATGTCAGAGGAGAAAGTACTCAATCCCAGAGTCCGCAGTATAGGAATGTCACATTCTGGAATCATACAGAGCCAGTGGATGGACTGAAAGGTAATTATTAGAACAGCTTCTTTTCCTTTAATGCATCATTTCACAGTAACTCATACTCTTAAGCTATATCAGGTATTTATGTTCTTTTTCAAGAGTTTCCTGTAACACCCTATTAATTGACTGGAATACAGCAATTACCAGCTTTGATTTGAATATGTGCTTGAATCTGTGTGCTCTGGCCAATCTTTTCTTAATATTTATTTTTAATATTGATTTTAAATACTTGTTTTCAATTTTTGGCACTTTTTAGTTACCATTTCAGGCAGGTTGGCAGGACCAACAAAAGTTATGAGCTCCAACTTAAGTTGCGTTTTAAGTGTGAGCATTTTGTAACAGGTCTTTTTGGGATTTTTTTTGTGCTGGAGAGAGAAGCCTGCATTCAGGATGCTTACTGTGAGCCTGTGGAGCTTCTGAAGCAATTGTATCTAAAAAATCTTTGGACCAATGGCCTTTCTAGTGGGTACTTAGAGTCCAAATTAGAAAATGCAGTTTGCTGAACTGCCCTCTGGGGTGGCCAGCACCTTGTTACTTGTGAAGATGGAAACCTTGTTAATGAAAAGCCTGGCATTGAAACCTGATGGACCAGAACTCCTTTGGAGTGCACCTTGCTTTCCCCCCTTCCCTTTTCTCTTTTATGGAAGGATAGATATTAATATATGCTTTTTTCCCCCCCTTTTTTTCTCTGGAACACGAGAATATGACCATTCACTTCAGAGCTCTTATTCTTCAAGTTGTCACAAGTCTAGGGGCTAAGTGCCAAGCTCTTTTGTTGGGAGTTGGATACCCCTTCTTCTCCTCCTGCTTTGGAGCTGTCCTCAAGCCCATTTACACACTCTGCTACATAATTATATTGATCTAATCTCTACTCTCATGAAATGGCAAGATCTAACCCATTTTTCTGTGCTTCTTAGTTCCTCTGAAGGATCTTTCTTGTGAAAAGGGGTGCAAGCTCATCCAGGGGAATTCGAGTAACGTGGCTGTGGCTTCAGTGCTTGCACAGCACCCCAGCCAAGCTGCAGAGTCACAGCCCTGAGCTCCCTGCTGCTGAGGAGCCGAGGGAATTCTGAACTTTCTGCCATCTCCATGATAACCATTTGTAAAATCACTTTTCCACAGGTGATGATGGTGTTGGAACTAGAAAGGGAGAGCAGACTTGCTGCTCTCAAAAGTATTTCCTGCTTTCTTCTGCATGTGTCCCATTCCCTTCTCTTCATTATCAGTCTCTGTACTTGGCTCATTCCCTAAGGACAGGAGTATTTAGCATGGAAACTGCAACCAGCCTGTAGAGCTTAGGGAGAAAAGGGTACAACCTATGGCAGAAACAGGCAGGGAAAAAAGGCTGCCAAACAAATCACTCATCAGCCAGGGGTAATAACAGCATAGTGTTATAGAGGATACGTAGCCAATTTAATATAAAGTAATTTTATTTTGCCATTTGAAATCAATTTGGAACAGCCACAATAAAGAGACAACTTCGATCCCAGGTATCGAGGTTGGGTAAATGCAGGGATGGCCACAAATGAACCAAACCCCTCCCATTCACAAAATTCCATGGTCAGAGGAGCAGTTCTTATAGGGTTTATTTTCCTTGAGGCAAAGTTTTTTGTTAGTCTGTGTTCAGTATACATATTCATGTCCTTTTCTTTCTCTAGTTTCTGTCTTTTCACAAACTTTTTCTGGACACATCTCAGAGTCTGAATTGTATTCCGGGAACTGGACATTGGGATGGTGATAGCGTCATTGCTGGTTCTCCTTAACTCAGATCCATATTGGGTGTTGATTGCTGGGGAGTAGTCAGGCCACTCTGATGGATGGGGAATGTCCTGCTCAAGCTGCATCTTTTATCCTGTAAATTTCGACTACGCCTGTCGTTGTCCAAACGTCCTTACAGTTGCAAATTAGCTGCAGCCTGAAAATTTCTACAGTTTTGGAAACCTCAGTTTGAAACACAATTTTACTTTATAACATATACTCCATTAGTCTGAAGCACGAATTTATTTTATCTGATTTACCAGTCCCACTTTTTTTAATGAACATTTTAAATTTGTGCTTTTAACTTTATATTTTTGTCTATAAACATGTGAGTAAACTTTAACACACCAGACTATTCCAATTAACTATTTTAGTTTTAATAATTTAATTCTACTGAATTTTTTTTTCTACTAATAGTACTTTTTATATTTTAAGGTGGTGACAATTTTTATTTATTAGTCATTTTTAAATTTGTTATAGTCATTTTATTTTTTTTGTGATATCTTACAGTATTTGTGGTAGACAATATTTTCTTCTTTCACTGTTTTTAAAAATTTTTTAAAGGCTCTGCAGCTTTACTTGTCTTTTCTTCTTTTTCTAATTTTATTATTTTGGATATTTTAGAGATTTGACTAGTTTTTTTATTATTAAATTCTGGGTTTGTGGGCAAGGCTGCAATCTGCATGCCCTGTACCGCAGAATGAATTAATCGAATAAAGCAAGGCATTAACCAAGACAGCAATATTATTTCAGCAATGGAACACAATATAAAGAATGCTATTTTTTTGATTTTAGCTGCTAGGTTCCTAATGGTCTTTTCATAGTTATTTATTTTTATACAACACTTAGATTTATTGAACTTACTACAAACTTTTTTTTTTTTTGCTAACAGGTAATTTAGGGTTATTTGGTTTTGATATACAAAAGCTTTCATTTGGGAGTGTTGTCTAGCTAGTAATTCTAAAGCATCTGGGGTATGATTTGAAACAATTTTTACTACAGCTTGGAGCTTTATTAGCTTATTTAATAGATAGATAGGAATTTTATATTCTTAGCTTTTATTATTGGCCTAGGTTGCAGGGCTATAATATTTTATAATTTTTTTTGCAGGCCATTCTTTTTTTTCTTATTTTTGGCTTTTACTTGCTATAGGAAGCTTTTTCCTCAACTTTTTTTTTTGTTGTTTATTTAATGTTTTATACAAAGTGGTCTCTAATAAATTGCATTTTGACTTTGGTAATGTGAAGAAGAAAGGCCTAATCATTTTTAGTGTATAGGATTTTTTCTACTTTCAGGGTAATTCAGTGTAGGCCTTTTTCTCACATATTTAATATATACTATTAGGTGCTTTTTACTTCATATTCACTTTTTTTTGATTTTTAAAATAATTTTGCAGATTTTTTAAAGACTGGTAAGGGTTAGCTTTGGAACTTTTGTGCTAACATAATTTAATTGAGTTGAACTACTCACAGTTGTCTTTTTTTTTTTTTTTTGGTTTTAGTATCTAGCTGGGGGTTTTGGTTGCTAAATTTTGGTTTTGTAATTTGAATTTACAACTAGAGTGGATATACAGGGAGTGTTATAAATGATCAACCAGCCAATTGGACAGAAAAATAATAAGTTTTATTTTTCCATT
>JANPWX010018018.1:32207-50417 GCA_024734555.1 Trochalopteron elliotii | reverse complement strand
GTTGATGGTGGGTTGATGGTGGGTTGATGGTCTTGGTGCCCAAGAACTGATTACCTCAAAGAGCTACATCCTGGGAAGCCACCCTCCTTTCTGGTGTAAATTGAGATGTTAGATTGTATACAAAGCATGTCCTGGTATTTGGTGAACGCCCGTCCCAGTCCGAGAATCAAGGTTACTTTTTATACTCACAGGGTTATAGAAAATATACATTCTATCATCTGCTATAACTTCTTTCTATGTTTTAATTGCACGAATTTATAATCACATCTATTACAGGGAGTATATCCCACTACTTCATTGTAGTCTCTCTCTGTTTTGCTAATACAAACAGTTTTAATTATTTATTGGATTTAATATTTATTTTTTGGCCTTTGCATTGTTTTGAGATTTGAGCATTATCTTATTTTAAGAGTTGTTTTGGAGCTAAACTCTTACGTTTCTATGGCTACTTTTTTGCAGACTTGAGTTTTTCACAAATTTAACAATTAGACAAACTCAATTTTGTGGCAATCTTTTCATTAAGTCAATGAACAGATTTTAGTTAGAAGTAGGTAGACTTAAGTCATTATATTGCTTTTTAATTGTTTATAGTCTTTACTCAGAGTTTTTAACTTTTTTTGTTTTATTCTTTTTTTTTTGCTTTTGACTTTTGCTTTTTTAGTTTTTGTGCTACTAGCTTTTTTTTTTTTATTTAGCCTTTTTTATTTTTTGAAAAGTAAAAAGTTTTATTAAATTGCAGACTTTTTTTTTTGAGAAGGTTAAGCATAATAAGCTTATTGCTTATTGAGGATTTTTTGTTATATTTTAGTGGTTTTTTTACTCAATAAGTTTTTCTTCTTATGATACACATTTTTAGCTGTTTATTATTATAACACAATTTGTTTACTAGATAGTAGGCCACAAAGGTTGATTTTATTTTATTTTTTACACACATAGTCTGATTGCATTGGTTACATGTTGGAATAGTTGGCATCTATTTAGTTTCTCATTTTTATACTGTATGGATGGATTTTTTTTTTAGTGGATATAGGTTTTGACTGCTTGTTTTTAGAGATTGCTTTTGGGTTGTGGCAAATTATTTCTTCTTCTAATTCACATAATTTGTAGTGAGTGCTATTGAAGGTACAGTACTCTTGTTTTTTTACTTGGCTGACAGTTATGCAGGGCTTGGTAGGCCAGTATTTTTTTGGTCACTTGCTTTTTTAGAGTTGTCTGCAAGCATTGCTCACATTTAATTGTGGGGCTTTGCCTTGGCGGATTTTTTGTGTGCATTTCAGCTGTTTGGCACTTTACTAGTGTAATAGATATGATGAATAAATTCGTGTATTAAAATATAAGCAATGTAATAGATGTAGTAAATAAAACAATGTATTAGAAATATTGTACTTTGTAACTCTGAGACTGCAAAAGTAAGCCCCGGTTCCCGGAATGGGAAAGGCGTTTCCACATACCAGGACTTACTTTGCAACTGTGAAGTAACAGATTGAAACTTGAAATTTACAAAAGAAAAGGATCAGCTTGCCAGGATGTGGCTCATTGATCAAATCAGACTCCGTACACCTGGACCATCAAGCAGCTGATGACAATCTCGAGGGAGGACCTAGAGATGAGAAAAATCACCATCCCAAAAAGAGGTTCCAAAAAAATCCTTTCAGACATGTCCCAATGCTGGGAAATCTGTTCAAGATTCATCACCAAGTGAAAGACTGTGTTTGAATATGAAGACTAAAACAGAAACACAATGAACTTGTCACTAGGAACAGAAAACAAAATAAAAATCCGACTCAAAAACCCAGCTGGTGTGTACAGGGCAGGATCGCACCCTTGCTGTCGGCCACCTGTCTCACCCAGCATTGGATCGATGTTGCATGTGGCTGTCTCAGATAGATTTTAAAAATGGAAAAATAAAACTTTGTTCTTTTTATCTGATTGGCTAATAATCATTTATAACAGATTGGTGCCGTGACTCGGATACAATCCCAGTGCCGGGGGAACCCCGTTGTGTGGGAGGCGCCCCCGCCGATTTTTTTCGGTGGCCTGGCAGAGTGGGACACCCTGTAGCACTGATTGTATCATGAACCAAATTTAGGCCAAAGCCACAATAAAAAGGAGGAATCGGATCCGAAAAATCAGAACTCAGGGAAGACCTGGGGAGGTCTTCAGGAAACCGCGGAACTTTTTACTCGTAAAACTCTACATGCACAAAGAAATCCATGCAAGAAAAGGAGCTGTAAGTATTGCTGGTTGAGTGGGAGTGATTGGGCGAATGAATGAGACGTGATTTTATCACGAATCGAATGTGAGCCTGAAGACCGCAGTTCCATTCTCCCGCAAGGGAGTTGGTCGGTCGACGGGGAAGTGATTCGGGAAAAATCTCATTTTTCATAAAACCAAAACACAGGGAGGTTTTGAGGACCAATCACAGCACGCTAAAAAGAGAAGGAGACGTTCCTCTGAGTTTGGGAACTGGTAAACCTTTTTCGCTCAGGGCTGTGTAAAAGCACACGGAAGACACCAAGAGGGAAAGTCCATTGCTGGCCGAAAAGACCCTCAGCTCAGCTCGCCAGAAGGGTAAGTAATCCAGTTAAACACAAGCCCACTTGGGGAAAGGGATCAGGGAAATCCCAGTTCTCAGTTCAAAAGACCAAGAGAGATCCTGTACGGGAACTTCAAGAAGGTAAGTAAATTAAAGAAATATGGGGCAGAGAAAGAGCAAACCTCTCAAGGAGACTCCGGAGAAACACACCTTGGGAGAGGAGAGTGGCGCACTCAAAATTCCCTTGGATAGTCCATTGGGGTGGATGTTGGAACATTGGGAGGACTGCTCTAAGAGGAAGGGAAAGTCTAGGGAGAAAATGATACATTACTGCATAGAGGTTTGGGGGGGTGTCCTGGTTTAGGGCAAATTTGGGAGGAAATCTCTGAATGGGGTTCCTCTGAAAAGCAAATCCAAACAGCCCCTCCCCCCCAGCAGGTCCGGGGAAAGAACTCCCTCAAAGAAGAGTGGAAAAAACCCTATTTATTTAACAAACAAAATGCCCACAAGCATAAAGAATGACTAATAATAATAATAACAATAATAATAATATGAAACAATAAAACCTCTCGCTGCTCCGAAGAGAGATGGCAAAACTGAGAGTCCGTGCCAGGAGTCTGTTTATCAGTCCCAGTCCCTTCGTTGCTGGAAAATGCCGAGTCCCGGCCCGGTGGGCCACGGGTGCAAGATCCCGGTGCTCCTCCAGGTTTTTCAGTCCAGACCAGATTTAAACAGTCCCAAAGAAAAAAAAAATAAAAAGAAACCAGTCCAGGAAAGCTTCTTTGCCTCAGCTAGCTAGACTAACAAAGGGAAAAAAAAACCTCTCTCTGGCTGCCCTCCGTGCATCCGACGAAGGAAAAAAAAACAAACCACACAGTACCAAGGACGAGAGCAGATTCAGAGGAGTGAGTTTGTTTCTCAAAACAAACTGCGCGCTTCTTCTTTCCCTACTCACTCTCAGAACCAGTCTTAAAGGTACAGAACACAGAACAGACGATTTGGGGATACAGGCATCATAGTCACCCTAGGACATTGGGAAAGGAGATAAGGAGTCATGTGATTTGGCCCGTATTCGGCACTTTCGAAACCACAGGACCAGGAGGAGAGAGAGTTAGCAAAATTATGGGAAAAGTCCAGGGTCGGGTTGTTCTCAGTGAAAACGAAAAAGGGAACGGAGGTTCAACATGAGGTGTGGGACCCACTCGATAATCTCCCTCCCCCATACCTAGTGCCCGTGTCACCGCCTGTGCCGGCTCAGGCTCCCCCATCAGCACCCCTGGGACCCATGAATCAGTCAGCACCAGTGTTCGGACCCCCCTCGGGGATACCGAGCACCATGTTGATCTCGGCCTCAGTCTCTTCCCCACCCCCAGGCACACAAGGGACTTTCCAACTCCAACCTCCTCTTCTGCCCTTGCCTCCCGAAAGAACGTCTGCCCAGGCGTCTCTTCCAACCTTGTCTCTGTTCCTGACCCAGACCGCGGGACTGTCCCCGCAACTTTCGGAGACGATGCCCTCTCAAAACCCCAGAACTCCAACTCCCACAAGCCTCTTTGCACCCTCCATCCCTGTTCCCCTCTCAGCCTCAGGAGACCCCTCCTTCCCCAGCACAAAACGCAATGCATCCTCCACTTTTCCCTCCTCCCCCACCGGCCCTGCAGTCCACAGGAGCCAAAACCCAAATCATAATGAGCTCGCCTCCGGCAAGTCAGACCTGACTGCAGGGTGAAAAGAATGAATGAGGATGAGAGTGAGAATGAGAAGGACAGGCACAATCTTCTCCCCTTAAGGGAGGTGCCAACCGCACCCGGAGTTATCGGATTTGTGAATGTGCCGATAAACACGGGGGATGTAAGGGCACTCAAGAAAGAAATGGGGAGGTTGATGGATGATCCTTTTGGGGTGGCAGATAGGCTGGATGAATTTCTGGGAACTAGCATTTTCACATATGAGGATCTTACCTCAATTTTAAGATCATTGTTTAATAATGAAGAAAGGGAAATGATAAGACAAGCAGGTATACGGGATTGGGAGCGCCGCAACCCTCAGGGAACCCCCGGGGAACAGAAGTGGCCAAACCAGAATCCAAGTTGGAATGCTCAGACAGAGGAGGGCAGGTGGAACATGATGGATCTTGGAAACATGGTAATCCAGGGTATACGGGAGGCAGTGCCCAGGGGTCAAAACATCAGCAGGGTATTCGGGGAATGCCAAGGGAAGACAAAACGCCCTCGGAGTGGGTGGATAGACTTTGGAAAAGTTTGCAGGTATACTCTGGAACAGACCCCAACTCCCCCATTGGAGAAGTGTTGCCAAAAACTCAGTTTGTGGCAAAATCATGGGAGGATGTTAGAAAGAAATTGGAGAAAATAGATAATTGGCAGGAAAAAATTTACAGGAATTACTGAGGGAAGCCCAAAAAGTATACATGAGGAGGGACAAGGAAAGGCAGAAACTGCAGGCGAAGGTATTGGTCGCAGCAGTAAAAGAAGTTCAAAAGCATGAACGCTCCTGGGACACAGCAAAAACAACGCAGAGGAGGCAGTCTGTCCCTCCCAATAAAGGCTCAGAATCCCAGAGGGAACTTCCAGAATGCTACTATTGTAAAAAGAAGGGACACTTGAAAAGGGACTGCAGGAAAAGGATAAAGGATGAGAAAATCTTCCAGGAAGACTAGGGGTGTCAGGGGCTTTTTATTTTGGGGACAAGGACATCTAATGAGCCCTTGATAAAATTAAAGGTAGGTCCCCACAAACAAATAATAACCTTTTTGGTGGACACAGGAGCAGAGAGAAGCACGGTGCAGAAATTACCCTCCGGGTGCTTAAAAAGCCCAGAAAAAATGTTGGTCATAGGCACCAAAGGAGATCCATTTAAAGTACCCATAATAAAATATGTAGAAATAGAATCTGAAAATAAAATTTGTTGTTGGTGGAGGAAGCAGATTACAATCTATTGGGTAGAGATATGATCATAGCCTTGGGGATAAACCTAATTGTAAAGGACTCACAATTGGTGGCAAGTTTGTATAAATTAACTGAATCAGATGAGAGAAAAATTGATTCCAGGGTCTGGTACTCCCAAGGGGAAGTGGGGGGGCGGGAGATAGAACCTATTTCAATTGAAATAGAAAGACCAGAAGATTCAATTAGAATAAAACAATATCCTATCTCCATGGAAGGAAGGAAGGGATTGAAACAGGTAATAGATGACCTGGTGCAAAAAGGAACTTTGGAGCCCTGCATGTCAAGGCATAACACCCCCATCTTGGCCGTTAGAAAAACAGATGGAAGCTACAGGTTGGTGCAGGACCTCAGAGCAGTAAATGAGAGAACAAAAACTCGCTTTCCAGTAGTTGCCAATCCTTACACCCTCTTGAACAGGGTCTCCCCTGAGGATGTATGGTACAGTGTAATAGACTTAAAAGATGCTTTCTGGGCGTGTCCCCTGGCTGAGGAAAGCCGGGATTTCTTTGCCTTTCAGTGGGAAGATCCCAAGACAAATAGGAAACAACAGCTTAGATGGACTTCTCTACCACAAGGATTTGTAGATTCACCGAATCTATTTGGCCAAGCCCTCGAACAATTACTAAGCCAATTTGTGCCGGTGGAGGGAACCAAATTACTGCAATATGTCAATGATTTATTAGTGGCTGGTCAAAAAGAGGAGGATGTGAGGGGATGTACCGTCGCCTTGTTAAATTTCCTAGCGAACAAAGGGCTAAAAGTCTCAAAGTCCAAATTGCAATTCACAGAATCGGAGGTAAAGTATTTGGGACATTGGATATCAAAAGGTAAGAAGAAATTGGATCTGGAAAGGGTGTCAGGAATTATAGCCCTACCTTGTCCCAGAACCAAAAGGGAAATTAGGCAACTGTTGGGACTCCTGGGATATTGCAGGCAATGGATTGAGGGATATAGTAGTAAGGTAAAATTTCTCTATGAAAGGTTAAACACTGACAGGTTAAAATGGACTGAACAAGATGAGATGATATTCAAGGAACTAAAGGAGGCTGTGATATCAGCCCCTGTGTTGAACCTACCGGATGTAAGGAGACAGTTTCAATTGTTTGTGGATGTTTGTAACCATACTGCTCAAGGTGTGTTAACTCAGGACTGGGCAGGGGCTAAGAAACCTGTAGGGTATGTCTCCAAACTTCTGGACCCGGTAAGCAGAGGGTGGCCTACTTGTTTGCAGGCTATTGTTGCCGTTGCCCTGTTAGTAGAGGAGGCAAAGAAGGTAACATTTGGGGCCCCTTTAGTGGTTTACACCCCACATAATGTGAGGAGCATACTACAACAAAAAGCAGAAAAGTGGCTCACCAATGCCAGACTCCTAAAATATGAAGCTATCCTAGTTCATTCACACGACTTAGAACTAAGAACCACCACTGCTCAAAATCCAGCCCAGTTTTTTTTTGGTGAGACATCGGAGGAGTCCTCCCATAACTGTGCAGAGGTAGTAGAATTACAAACAAAGATAAGGCCAGATTTGGAAGAAGAGGAGCTTGAAGAGGGAGAAAAGTGGTTTGTAGATGGATCATCGAGGGTGGTGGAAGGTGTCACAATCTGCTAATGCAAGCGGGGTTCGTGATGGTTCGTTTTAAGGATCTCAGAGTGCAAAAAACAACACAGAGGGGATTTCAGTATTCATCAAAACAAATGCACTTTTATTAGTGCCAACAGCAAATGCGATAGAAGGATTTGAAGGGAAATAAAGGATAGCGAGAAAAGAGAAAGAGGGGATGGGTAATAGCTACCAACAGAGAGATGAAGTCCTTGTGGCCCAGCCAATAGATCCGTCTTCTTCTGTGGGGAGATCTCAAAGTCTTTGGTTAACTCAGGGGTCCTTATAGTCCTTTCCAAAGCGACAGGCAGTTGGCCAAAAGGTGGGGAAATCATCATGGTATGTTCGTTTTGAGAGAACTGAGAACAGGTCAGCTGTCAGCAAGTACAGTGTTAACGAGAACAGGTACGGCCATCAGCAAGTGCAGTCAATTCACCATGACTTGCCCATTGTTTCTGCTCAGGTTCTGATGTTCCGATAGAAATGCGTGCCGGGTTTTTCCATTGAACACACCTGCAAGCAACACTTGGCAAACATCCCACTTCAGCCAGGCCAGAACTCCTGTGTTGGGTTTTAGAGTCCTTTTAGGGGTTTCAGTCTCTGTCCTTGACGATGGTCGTGAGGCAGATGAGGATCTTCGGACTGTCTCTTACAGAAGGGAAAAGGAAATCAGGATATGCCGTCATAGATGGTAAATCAGGGAAAGTAGTGGAATCTGGGCCTCTGAATGCCAGTTGGTCGGCACAAGCCTGTGAACTATATGCAGTCCTAAGGGCACTGAAAAGATTAAAAGGAAAGAAAGGTACAATCTTTACCGATTCTAAATATGCTTTTGGAGTGGTGCACACATTCGGAAAGATATGGGAAGAGAGAGGTCTGATCAACACCCGAGGTTGAGGGTTGATTCATGGAGAAATAATCAAGCAAATTTTAGAGGCTGTCAGGGAGCCAGAGGAGATCTCAATTGTTCATGTAAAAGGACATCAAGCAGGTATGCAGTTTCAGGCTAGAGGCAACCTGGCAGACAAAGAAGCAAAAAGGGCAGCCTTACTCACAGTAAGTACCCCTGAGGTGAGGGAGGGAGAAATCCAGGAATTTCCCCAAAATCCTTCCAAAAGGGAAATTGAAGGTTTTGAGAAAATAGGCGGGAGATTAGAAGAAGGGAGGTGGAAATTACCTGATGGGAGAGAACTATTTCCAAAAGATTATGCCAGAAAAGTGTTGAAAAGACTGCATCAGCAGACTCACTGGGGAACACAAGCTCTGGCAGAACAATTTTTAAAATTCTTTGGATGTAAAGGAATATATGAATTGGCAAAACAAGAAGTGCAGGGGTGTATGATATGCCAACGGTTGAATCGGGCCAGATCCAAACAAACAGCTTTAGGGGGACACCCTGTTGTCTATCAGCTGTTTGAAAGAATCCAGGTAGACTTCACCGATCAGCTGAAGGTAGGGAGATATAAATTTTTATTGGTAATAGTTGATAAATTAACACACTGGGTTGAAGCCTTCCCTCGAGCCAGGGCTACAGCTCAAATGGTGTCAAAAGTATTACTAGAAGAAAGTATTCCTCGATATGGAATAGTGAATCACATAGATTCGGATCAAGGTACGCATTTTACCTCCAAAATTATTAAACAAATATCAGAGGCCTTAGGAATCCGATGGCAATATCACACCCCATGACACCCCCAGAGCTCGGGACAGGTAGAAAGAATGAACCAAACCCTGAAGGCACAGGTAGCAAGATTAATGTTAGAAACAAAGATGTTGTGGGTACATCTTCCTCTAGCTCTACTGAACATTAGAACCATGCCTCACTCAGAAACCGGACTGTCATCATTCGAAGTGCTGTATGGAATGCCTTACCAGCATGGAATACCCGTTGGACATCCGCAAATAGAGGATAATCAAATTCAACCGTATCTAATAACTATTGGCAAAAACTTACAGGAACTACGAAAAAGAGGACTGATTCCTCAGAGCACCCCCTTGGGGTTCGCCATCCACAAACTACAGCCTGGGGTAAGGTTCTAATCAAAGTCTGAAGGGAAGTCCCTCTGGCACCTTATTGGGAAAGTCCCTTTGTCATTCTTCTCACCACAGATACAGCCATCAGACCTGCAGAAAAAGGCTGGACCCACGCGTCATGAGTGAAGAAAGTCAAGCCTCCAGACACTACCCCGGAGTGGAAAATATCTTCCTCCCCTGAGGACCTGAAGATCAAGCTTTGATGACATCCTAAATGACTGAGGGGGATCAGATAAGTTGCTCTGAACCTGGTTTTGAATGCTTTCCATTTATACATTTTGAGTGTGTATATTGCAAGCAGATTTGGGTTGCTCATTGTCGGGGAGGGAATAGACCAAAGGGGTTGTGTACTAAGTGTTTAGAGGAAAAACAAGAGGAGACAAGCCGTCTTTTAGTGTTTGCCACTCTTGCCGGGTTGATAGAGTTAGATTCTCCAGATTGGTACCTGATATACAAAAAGGGGACAAAAGAGAAATTGGACTCGAAGGCAGAAGTCCTGGTGACAGAGTGCCGAAGGAACATTAAGGTACCTTGCCGGTCAGACACGGTAAAGTTGTCCAGGTGGAATGTGTACAAACGGAGGTTTGCGGTTCGGACCAGAGAGACCCCTGAAGCATACGCCTGCTGCCGAGAAGATGGTTTGCCCCACCGCTGGCTGCTACCCTGTGGGCGGTGGCCAAGGCAGAGGGGTAATCCTGTGGGGAATCCTGCTGGTCCTGTGCCAAGCCGCGTGTCAGGTGGATGGGTTGCTCCCCAAGAACCCGCAGAGGCAGACGTCCCTAGACGGGTGTAAACAGTGTCTGCAGGTAACACTAAAAGGACAAACAACCATAGAGACCATAGAGTACCAAACACAATACAATTGTCAGGAGAGAAAGCCAAAAGGGTATTGCTCTTTCAATGGCACTCAATTTGAAGTATGTGAATTGGAAAAGGGGGTGGTGTGCCACAACCCAAAGGCAATCCCTAAAGACTGGCTGTGTAAAAATATAAGACAGGAAAAAGACTCCTCCATTCACCAAATACAAAAACAAGAAGTAGGAGGAATGCCAGCCATCTCTGTATGTAATCAGTGTAACCAGACAGTATGGATAGGGGGGAAGAAGAAATCTACTTTTCTAGCCTGCTATCAGGTGAATAAATTATGTTATGATAAAAACAAGTTGGAAATCTGCACCATGGGAGGAAAAATGTACTGAGTAGGAAAGAATTTAAATTATGAGGAAAAAACCTCCTTGGGAAATGAACCCATAGTGCTGGATCTCCTAAAAGATGATGATGATAGATTATGCCTGCAATTTGATGAAACCTTCTGTTTTTCAAAGAACGGGGAGGGACTTGACCCAGAAAGCAGGGTTCAGATGCTGACACAGGAACTAAAAAGGCAAGAGGCAGAGGCAAGAAAGAGAAAAATGGAACAAGAAAGGTTAAAGACTGAGTGAACATTATGAACAGTTGGAGAAACAATATAATGACTGGGGACTGCCTGCCCCAAATCAGAATCTATTTATAGATCTAATGCAGGAAATAGCCACGGAGCTGGGACTCTCTAATTGTTGGATCTGCAGAGGGCTAAAGTCAGCCAAAAGGTGGCCCTGGAAAGGTGAGAGCTTAACTCCGGAACAACTTTTAAAATGGGATAATACTCAGATCTCTAAAACTATACAGAGACCTGAAGGGTGGATATTGGATAAAAGGATCATTGGGACTGTCTGTATCAGCAGGGAAGGAAAAGAATACACAGAATTGGTAGGATATACCCCCTGCATATCCACCCTGGTTGTAAATTCAAATGATAAATCTAAGATCTGGCAACCTGAACCCCCAGCAGGGTTCTGGAGCCATGAGAAAAAAGATAATTGTGAATGGTTTGAATCTATTGGACTATGCTGGCACAAAAGTTCCGGAGCTAACCCTTACCAATCTTTAGAGGGACTGCGGGAATATTGGAGAGAACCTGAAAAAGTGAATAGGTGGAAAGCTCCTGATGGCATCTACTGGATTTGTGGTAAGAAAGCTTATAGTGAGCTGCCCCGAAAATGGAAGGGATCTTGTACCTTGGGAATGATCAGGCCCTCCTTTTTCACTTTGCCCCGAACAGAAAGCAATCTATTGGGAGCCCCTCTTTTTGAAACCTTAGACAGGAAGAAAAGGGATTTGAGAAAAGAATTACCCATGGCCGGGGGAAGTCAGAAGTGGGGAAATGAGGACTGACCCCCAGAACGAATCATAGAATATTATGGTCTGGCCACATGGGCAAATGATGGGAGTTGGGGATATAGAACCCCCATTTATCTCTTGAACAGGTTAATAAGACTGCAGGCCGTAGTGGAAATTGTTTCCAACCACACCTCAGATGCTTTAGAATTACTTGCAAAACAACACTCACAGATAAGGGCTTTTGTGTATCAAAATAGATTGGCTTTGGATTACTTGCTTTCAGAAGATGGGGGAGTTTGTGGGAAATTCAATGAATCAGAATGTTGCATAGAAATAGATGATTATGGGGAAACCATCAGAGGTTTGGCAGCTGAAATAAAGAAGGTGGCTCATGTGCCAGTCCAAAAGTGGAATTCCATCCTCCAAGCCTCTTGGTGGGATCAGCTGTTTGGGCAGGGGGCTTGGTGGAAAAAAATAGTCTTCTTTATCTTGTGCTCAGTAACTGGAATTATGTTTTTGCTTTGGCTAATCCCTTGCCTAATCCGATTGATTAATTCAGTAGTCCAAGGTATGCAGATTGCGGCTATGCCCATGGATCCAGAACTTGCTGGGGGAAGGGCTGGCCAAGGCTCAAAAGTTTCTAGGATTATGAAACTGGAGGAAAAATTCAAGCCGCTGAAGCACTGGAAAAGTTTGAGGAGAAAATAAAAGAGGAAAACATATGCTAACAAAAGTATTGTAAAAAAATGCAGGAGGAATGGGATGAACTTGATAGGTCTGATGAAGATTGGTATTAGAATTCAGTTAGTAAGGTGAAAAAGGGAAAACAGGGGAATCATTGAATAAAATTAGTTGATAGAAAATGGGGGAAGGTAGACATGAATTTAATGAGGTAATAAAAGAGGTGGGGGACTGTAATGGATGTGATGGATAAATTCGTGTATTAAAATATAAGCAATGTAATAGATGTAGTGAATAAAACAATGTATTAGAAATATTGTACTTTGTAACTCTGAGACTGCAAAAGTAAGCCCCGGTTCCCGGAATGGGAAAGGCGTTTCCACATACCAGGACTTACTTTGCAACTGTGAAGTAACAGATTGAAACTTGAAATTTACAAAAGAAAAGGATCAGCTTGCCAGGATGTGGCTCATTGATCAAATCAGACTCCGTACACCTGGACCATCAAGCAGCTGATGACAATCTCGAGGGAGGACCCAGAGATGAGAAAAATCACCATCCCAAAAAGAGGTTCCAAAAAAATCCTTTCAGACATGTCCCAATGCTGGGAAATCTGTTCAAGATTCATCACCATGTGAAAGACTGTGTTTGAATATGAAGACTAAAACAGAAACACAATGAACTTGTCACTAGGAACAGAAAACAAAATAAAAATCCGACTCAAAAACCCAGCTGGTGTGTACAGGGCAGGATCGCACCCTTGCTGTCGGCCACCTGTCTCACCCAGCATTCGATCAAATGTTGCTTGTGGCTGTCTCAGATAGATATTTGGAAATGGAAAAATAAAACTTTGGGTTTTTATCCGATTGGCTAATAATCATTTATAACAAAAGCAAGCCACGGTTTTGTCACCAGATGATGTCTGAAGTACAGCACGGGAGAAAGGATCCACATCAGGCAACATCTATGAAGGGCAGTTTGATTTTGGGATGAACATTCTACTCACACTCACTGTTTGGTTGGTGTTTTTTCATGCTTTTCCTTTAGATGTTATAAAAGATCGCAGCGGTAGTTAGAAGCATTTGATGAAGCAAATCCCTAACTATTCCATACTTTCCTGTTTTCATTTTAATTTTATTCCAAGTTGAAGGTATATAAATTGCTTTAAAATTAATTTAATCAGGGAATTGTGCTTACAAACCACATGAAGATAAGAACTATTAGAATGGGCCCTTAACAAAACACTTGTTTTCTAAAACAACACCTGATATTTAACACTGAAAGAAGCACCATTGTAATGGTTTTCTCAGATTTGTGCAAATCCTTTCTGTTCCTAGCATATTGATTTTTGGCTCCTTCACAAGGCCAAACCTTGAAGGGAGGCCCTCACACAAAGAAAAAAAGAAAAACCAAAACAGATTTCAGCAGTAAAAAGCCTCTTGTAATCCATCATGACTTCAAATTTTTGGTTTGTATTTATTCCTCTAATTAACATGCATACTCTCTGCAGCGTCTTGTTTGGGAACACTGGAAAAAGCTGTAACAATTTCAGCAGTAATCTTTCTTCTCATCAACCTACTCCCCTGTTTCATTTCTTTTCCTTTTAAATAAAGCAGTGCCCATTCTACCACTTGGAACAGAAAAAAACACTGCAATACCCTCCTTTAGAAGGGCTCAAAACCAGCAAGGGGACACCAAGTTATCTGCAATTTTCTCTAACCTTATTTCTGCTCATCTTCACCTGTATCAGACAGGCAACTGCTTTAGAACTTCTTTATTACTCTGCTAATAGCTAGTCTCCAAACAGCCCCTTTGGGGTCACAACTTGCTGCAAACCTTCAATAACCAGACCTGAATCACATTTCAGTGACATTACAGGTTCAAATGTAATTCTGTTTTGGACTGGGACAGGCATTCTCTGCTGCGCATGGCTTCTCAAAGCTCAGATTGCTTCTGGTATATGTGAAAGCTTAATTGGTTATTAATTGCCCCCCATATTACTTGATATTTTGAAATGCTTTGTCCCAATGACCTCTCCTCCTACAGTTATTGCTGCCAGTCCACAGTCACTTAACTTATATCAGACAGAAAGAAAAACTGTGTTTAAATTAATAAAGTCCTAGCCTTTAAGATGAAGAATTTATTACTAGTTTTTAAAAGTGCATATCTGAGGTAATTTCATAAGTATTCTTCAGAAAACTTTCATTAGCAGAACTTACCAAAGGCAGTAAGGCAGAGAGAGCCCTGATTAAGGGGGGATTTAGTCCTTCCAGTGCTTTCTCTGACACTGCTCAAAAACTGGACTCTTCCCTCAATAAAAATCAGTCACTGGCTTGCATTATTATTAAAAATTACAATTTCCAGCTGTGCACAATCATAACTATACTTTTATACAGAATATACAGCTTTATAATATCTTCCATAAATTATTTTTGCAGCTTTTTCCTCCAGTTACATGCTCATGGATGTTTTCATACAATGCCTGGTTTCCTGTCACATCATCACTTCCTACCTGACAAAGCTCCAGAGGGCATAAATCACAATGCAATCCAGGAATCAGTGGTAACACCAATGTCCTGTCTGCAGACTCAGGAAACAGGGGTGGTTTTATGTTCCTTATATACATAATAGAATACCGAGACTTGCAGAAATGTAGGAATTATCCATGTGGGAATAAACACAATCAGATAATCTCATTTGTTACAGAATTTTATATTCCTGGGAAGTATAGACACTTCCATCATCTGGATTTTAAAACTGTGGAAAACTCAGGGTTGGACATGAAATTGTTATAGATATATATTATAAAGTTGGCTTTTCGCAAGGTGTGTGTGCTATATGAATAGTAACATTGTATTAAGAATATAAGGTTTTTATTTCTGCTATTAGTAAAGAAAACTAGGTATAGTGGCAGTAGTTGATAGAGTATGCTTAAACTGTCTGTTTGGTCGGGATAACATCCAGTGAACACGCAGAGAAGACCCTGCTATTGATACACCAACTATCAGCATCTACCACCTGAAGAAAGTATGGACCAAGGCCCAACCTGGAGGTGATAATAAAGACACAGCCAAGAAACACGCATGCTCTAAAAAGGCGGACCCGAGGAGGGACCATGCAAAACAGTTCCAGGAGCATGGAAAATAGTTTTTAGAAAAAAATGAATATTCAACAGACTGATGCAATAGAAAGGGTATTTAAAGACTGTCTCTAATGCAGCAAGATGTGGACTTGGCTAAATGCCAAGTCACCCAGCCGGCCGTACCTTGCCTTTTTTTCTATCTCCTAATTGTCTTACTTTCTATTAAACTTATCTCTTCAAATCTACATAGAAAGTGAACCTCGTTTTTCACAAAATGATGCTAAAATGCATTATTTTATGCAAAGTTCCCAATTCATGCTGTGTTCTCTTTCTCTGTGCAGATCTGTGCTACAGAGGGCTCAGCTGCCTTGCAGAAACAGTGATTTCTCTTACAAAAGCGAGTCTGGTTTTAAGGTAAATTTCATTCTACTTTAACTTTTACTGTGGTCATGACACATCCCAGTGTCAGGACCAGAGTATTTTCATATCCAAGATTCACTATCACCGCAATAACCAGCATTTGTGGGATTTCACAGTAAGTCACCTCTGCTTTCTAGGACTCTGATGCACTCAAATTTCAGAAGACACTCTTTAAGCACAGATCAAGACCTTTATTTTATCCCTAGGCACTGCAAAACAAAGTGTCTCGGTTTGAAAGACAGGTATCTGCTAGGGAGGGGCAGGGCCTCCCTTCGGAATGGAAAATTCAAATCCCTTCCCTCCAAATTATTATAATTTAGAAAATTAAAGGGGCTTTCAGGCAGAGGTATGGAGATGGGAATAACTGCTCTTTACTAGTAGGTATAACAAAGCAAACAACCAACTGTTGGAGTGCGAGTCTCTTTGGTCAGCCCAGTGTTCAGCTAGACCACCCGGCAGCTCCGACACGCCACAACAGGACCAATTTGCGAGTCTTGGCTCAGCAGCCCCTGGACTTTCGCTGTCACAGCCATGGTGTAAATGAAAGAGGGGACTCTCGGAGGGTCGGGGGGGCCAGAGGTTTATTGGAGGGTCACAGGGGAACCCCTTACCTCCTGCCCGATGCCTCAGGAGAGACCCCGGAAAAAAGGCTACAGGGGGGTTTTGTCCAGGACAGGTTCAAGGGGTGGATACAAACTACAAACCAATAAAACAAAGCAAAGTACCAAATGCCAACTGAATTACCTAACTACTAACAAATCAAGGTAATTTGGGGAGGGGTCTCGAGGGAATCTGCCAACTGCTGTTCGAATCTCTTCGAAAGTTCTGGACCTTGAAGATAGTAACTTAATGATGGACAGGGGAAGAAGGAGAGGATGGGCAGGGAGCATCATGGGGAAAGGACCAATAGGAAACAGTCTCTGGGCAAAGACCAGAGAGGCACAGAAACTCTTATCAACTTCTGATAAGAGAAAAACTCCAAGACAAGCGGCCCTTATGGGGTAACTAGAGCTATACTAACTTATAACAAAACCTTTTCTAAAACATGGAAATCTTGCAAACCCACAACCAACAACTACAGCATTAATAACAAAACAGTAGCAAGAACTTTGAGGGCTTTGCTTCACAAAACGCCAGGGCAGTTTGGTCTCGGTGTCCCTGCAGGACCCTCAGGGCACCAGGCTGGAACAGTGGAAAGTCCCGGGCCGGTGGCTGGAACAGCAGGATGTCCTGGAAGGCAGGGGCAGGGTGTCCCGGCAGGGCAGGGGGGTGCACTGTCACATTGTAGCAAGAGGAGTGAAACATTAATTTTTAAGAATTAAAAACTTTAGTTAAACTAGATATTGCTGAGGTAAGATAGACAAACTTCCCTCTATTAACAGTAGCCTGATTTAAAGAACTGATAAATCATGAGGCCTGTTTATGTATTCTGACTAATCAATAGACTCCAAGAATACAATACAACCATAAATCAAACAGCCCTGGAAAAACAGGATTCTGTTGTCACGTAACACTAAAAGGTTAAAAAGTCAAAGCGAAGAAGACCCGTTTACTTCATCATTTTGAAACCCCACCCCATAAAAAAGACCACCGACCCATTTTAAAAAACAAACTACGCATGCTTAATGGCTTTTTAGCTAATTACCATATGGAGCGGGGAATGGAATGTACCAGAACTATGAATATGTATTTGTGTTTTGGGTATTCAATACTCCAGTACATAAAAGGACCCTGTGATCATCTGTAAATTGTGCGTGTGTATTTGGGAGCTATCCCGCACTCTGCCCGGCGCCGTAATAAACATACACTTTCTAACTTTAAACTGTTAGAGAGTCTTTGTCCATCATAGTTGGATATTGGTATTAAATCAATATCCATATTTTTAATAAATCATTTGGCGACCGCGGCAGGACCTGCTCTCTCTGGCCGAGGGGGCCATCGGAGCCTGGGACCCCTCAGGGCGCCCGCCCAGAATTTCCTGGGAAGAGGGCTCCGGCGGCCCCGCTGACACCCCCGGGGAAAGACCAGAGCCTGCTGGAACTACGGACAAAAGGTATGTTTAAAGAAAATTTTGAATTAAAAACAGGTACCTTTGAATAGAGGCAACTTGTAAGTCATAAAGAGACGTCTTATGCAAAGTAGATGCCTGACTGGGTTTTGGAAGCTCCGGGAGTATTGTAAATGGTTGTTTTTGTTCCAGGTAAAGCTGGTAACTTGTGGCTGCCTCCCAAGTGGGGGGAGGCAGAGGCGGCAGGAGTCCTCCAGTGTTGTTGGTTTTAGGAGCAGTAGTGACTCCGACTTCAGCTTGTTGTTAAGAGGTGCACCTTGGTAATCCATACACGGAGAGGGGCTAGCCCGAGTTTTAAAACACGAAGGGTCCCATTTTAGGTCGTGATCCCGCGCGTTGGATGTGTGTGTGTATTGCAGACAGATTCGTGTTTGGTAGTGGTCTTGTAGGTTCGTGATTGTGTGTGCTTAAGTAGAAAAAGAATCATTTGTGTACCGTATGTGTTATGATGTGTAACAGTTTGTCTTGTAGGCGTTCTAGTTTGTGTAATTTTGGAGTGTATTACTAACCTTTGTAAGTGTTTTAAAAGTTTTGCAAGTTTAAAGTGGTAAAAGGTTTTTAAAATCCCTGCCATGTTATAAATGATCAACTAGCCAATCGGATATAAAGAATAAATTTTATTTTTCCATTTTAAATCTATCTGGGACAGCCACAGGGAACAAC
>JANPWX010018018.1:0-22267 GCA_024734555.1 Trochalopteron elliotii | reverse complement strand
AGCAAATCGTGGAACAGTGCGAGATAGCAACCCTGCTGTCGGTCGGCTGTTTCACCCAACATTCGAATGTTGTTCCCTGTGGCTGTCCCAGTGCCCTGGTTTAGGGCAAATTTGGGAGGAAATCTCCGAATGGGGTTCCTCTGAAAAGCAAATCCAAACAGCCCCTCCCCCCAGCCGGTCTGGGGAAATAACTCCCCAGAGAAGAGTGGAAAAAAGCCTTATTTATTTAACAAACAAAATGCCCACAAGCATAAAGAATGAATAATAATAATAACAATAATAATAATATGAAACAATAAAACCTCTCGCTGCTCCGAAGAGAGATGGCAAAACTGAAGAGTCCGTGCCAGGAGTCTGTTTATCAGTCCCTTCAGTGCTGGAAGATGCCGAGTCCCGGCCCGGTGGGCCACGGGTGCAAGATCCCGGTGCTCCTCTGGGTTTTTCAGTCCAGAGCAGATTTAAACAGTCCCAAAGAAAAATAAAATAATAAAAAAAACAGTCCAGGAAAGCTTCTTTGCCTCAGCTAGCTAGACTAACAAAAGGAAAAAAAAACTCTCTCTGGCTGCCCTCCGTGCATCCGACGAAGGAAAAAAAAAAGAAACCACACAGTCCCAAGGACGAGAGCAGATTCAGAGGAGTGAGTTTGTTTCTCAAAACAAACTGCGGGCTTCTTCTTTCCCTGCTCACTCTCAGAACCAGTCTTAAAGGTACAGAACAGACGATTTGGGGATACATAGTCACCCTAGGACACCCAGATAGATTTAAAATGGAAAAATAAAACTTATTATTTTTCTGTCCGATTGGCTAGTTGATCATTTATAACACAACCATAAATCAAACAGCCCTGGAAAAACAGGATTCAGTTGTCACGTAACACTAAAAGGTTAAAAAGTCAAAGCGAAGAAGACCCGTTTACTTCATCATTTTGAAACCCCACCCCATAAAAAAGACCACCGACCCATTTTAAAAAACAAACTACGCATGCTTAATGGCTTTTTAGCTAATTACCATATGGAGCGGGGAATGGAATGTACCAGAACTATGAATATGTATTTGTGTTTTGGGTATTCAATACTCCTGTACATAAAAAACCCCTGTGATCATCTGTAAATTGTGCGTGTGTATTTGGGAGCTATCCCGCACGCTGCCCGGCGCTGTAATAAACATACACTTTCTAACTTTAAACTGTTAGAGAGTCTTTGTCCGTCATAGTTGGATATTGGTATTAAATCAATATCCATATTTTTAATAAATCAGGAGCAGTGCCGAAGAAGCCGCGACAGCAGGACTGGACTGGCCCAGCTCCAGCAGGGCAGGTGGAGGAGCTCAGAATTCCAGGGCACACCAGCAGATGATGGTAGATTTCCCAGGACTGGACTTTCTGGTGACAGTGAACTCCTCCCGCAGCAAGCTGCAGCCTGGCCGTCCTCTCTCTCCAAATGCCAAAAGCAAGAGACCGAAGCTGCCTCCAGCTCTGTCCTTTACCTGCCCCAAAACTCGCGTTATCTCCCCCTCCGAACTTTCGACCACCTCTTTGTTTTGGTCAAGCACCCTTAAGCACCCAGTACTTAGTCTCCTAGTAACTTATGGGGAAAAAATTCTTTAGAATAAAAAAGGAACAAACCTAACCCCCAACACAAAGAATGAAGGGGAATTATGGAATAGCACAACTGGAGGGGACTAAAGATGAGAAAGACTCAACAGATCCACTTCTGGTTTTAAGTTAGGCCTGAACAACCTTGCTTCTGCTCCCTGCCTAAATTATAAATTCAAATACAACAACAGCACTGCATCATAGCAGAATTTCTAAAGGACTTATAATGCAAAGAAAGAGGAACAGTGTGAAAGGAAATTCAGTTGGTGACTAGAAAATTGTCTGCCCCTGTCACTTGAAAAAGCTCTGTCAACACATGGTCTGTGCTTCCAGCTGATGTCAGCACTGCAGAAACATTCTTCTTACTCATGGGCCTCTTTCCAAAACTTGCAACTTAGGAAGGTGCAGAAACTGGGCTGCTGTTTTGTACTGGTAAAGGTCAAAACCTGAATTTCTTCAACAGCAATCCATGTTCTCTGTGTAGAGGATAAATCCATGTGGGTAAATCATGAACATATCCTGCTCTTCAAAACAAAGATGCTCTCGTTACCCACAGGTACCTCCCCCTTCAGAGATCCACTGCCTTTCCAAAATTCTATGTCCTGTCTACAGGTTAATGACAGATTTTAACTGCAATGACTTGGTGCTCTCCAAGCTTCAGAGATCATTTCTAGAAAGCTTTTTTTACTGCAGTCTCAGCTCTGTCTTCAGTTACCTTGTTGACTTTTCAAATACCTAAAAATGCAATACTGTCCTGTACCATTAATTTGTGTCTTGTTTCTATTATGGTTTCAGGAAAAAAAACCAAATTTATCACTTAATTACATTATGCCACTATTACTGAAAGCATTTGGTGTTTTTCAGCATCACTATGAAAAGGCAAGTTCATTTCAATTTTTGTTTCACAGAATTACCAGTGTACAGTGGTGGTGACCCATTTCCCTTTAATGATCATTTCCAAAGCAACAAGCAACAACATTAAATACAACTAGAAAGTCTGGCGTGTAACAAAGCTGAGTGGAAATAATTAGCAAAGACTCAGCTATGAATTGGTTTTCTTCTGGGTAAAATTAAAATAATAGTGCTGTAGCTGTTGCCCGATATCCAAAGTGAAACACAAATCAACAAAGTTGATTTATGCTGGTGCTTTATTTAGGGCCCGGGGACCTGAGGACTAGCGTCCCAAGTCAGAATCCCGGAGACCCTGATTTTACAATCAGCTTTTATAACTTTTTTTACAACTGATTACTTCATCAACATACGTGCAAAACCCCACATCCCAAGTTACAATAGATACATATATCAAAATCAAATTACACTCCTTGAAGTCATAAATTTCACATGGTTGTCTGCTCCAGGACTATAGTTTAGCTCCTGTGGTCAAACTCCCCCCACCAGATATCCATGGCTACGTTATACTTCAACTTAATCTCATGGAAACAGCTAACAGTTTCTACCTGTTTGTTCTTAGCTAAGCCTTAAGTCTCAGGAACCTCAGTACATTCCCATGGCACATTCCCAGAATTAGGGCCTACTTCTAATAGAAAAATCTTCAAGCCTTAGCATGACTACTACTACTTCACTATTTTATATCTCCCAACCCCCCTTTGGCAACATAGCCTCTAACTCTTGTGAAATTTCCGGGTAACAACAGGTAACTTTAGAGACAGCAGAGCAAGCTGAGGTGGTGGAAAACTTTGGTTTGCTTTTCAGAAGCCTATTTAAAAATGTTAAATATAAGAGATAACCAGAGAAAACAGAATTCTTGGTTTATTGAGAGAAAAAATAATTGTATGTAGAAAATCTGCTTCAGAGAGCAGCAGAGAGAATGATGATCAGATCACCATCACTCAGTGTGACATGTTCCCACTGCTTATTTACTGTTCCACAAGTCACTTGGCAGGGAAAACAAAGTTATCTTTAATTATTTAGAGAGCACCAATATAAGCAGATGACAGAGGACAGTTAAAGCCTTCCCCAGTTCATGTTACAAATGCTATGCTGATTCTGACAAAGAAGATTCTGATAGTAACCTGGAGGCTTTCTTCACCAAGTTTCTGAACTACCCGTGTTACACATACTTTATCTCTTTTTTTCCATCCTCATTTTAACCCAATTTCCCCCAGAGATCTCAAAAGACAGCTTTAAAACCTCTTTGAAGATAGGTGGCAATGTAGAGGAGAGATCCATGGTATGTTCTGTATGGAAACAGCAGAAATTTATCCCTTACACACCAGAGAAGCTGTGGGAAAGAGGCAAGCACTTCATCTGCTGGAATGATTTCAGAGTTTACAGCGTAGATATGAGAACTTGAGCAAAACATTTAGAGAATTCAGGCTTCATGAACTCCTCTGATCATCGTATTAATTATCCTTTCACGGCCTCAGTTTTATTTTCATTTTTATAATCTTTCATAACTCCCAAAGCATGAACTACTTGAATCTCCACTTACTTATATTTGAATATCTGTAATCCCAACTTGGAGAAATCAAGGCAAGTTTTGCAATATTTTCTATGCATCATAACAACCACCTGCAATATTACAAATCCAAATAAGAATTTAAAGTGTGTGAAGATTAGATTGCTAAAACACAACTTGATTTTCACAAACACATTTGGTTGGAAGCTTTCTGCCTACTCATATTCCATTCAGGCTTAAATTTAAACTTTAAAACTTTAAAAAAGGGTCCTTATTTTCAGAAAATGCTAAAATCTGCTCAGATATATGGAATGGAAGATACATGACTCAAAATAAGAAACAAAACCCCCTATCTAGTGACCCAGGTGTACTCTATTAACAGGTGGGATATCTCATTACAATCATGAACATCTGAGTTATTTACTTGATGCACTTATTTGTAATAGAAATAATCCTGTGCAGTTAAGTACTTAGCTTCACAGTATCTCATAATCTTGTACTTACACAGAGTAAGTATCCATTATCACTTGGAACACTCATTTAGCTGCTCAACTGACTACTTAATGAGGTCTGGAAAGTAAAAGCCTTATCTGCAAAAAGCCAGTGTAGAAAGAAGCATGCATGCAGTCGTTTCTCCAAAGCAGAATATTTGGTCAGACTTAATGTGAAAAGGAATTAGATTAAAGAGAGTGTTCACAAAAATAGAAATTAAATAAAAGATGAAGTACATATATGTAGTATTTTCTAATAATGAAAGCAATGTTTCTTCCCATTCATTGAATACTCTATTGTTAGAATTTTGTCTCTATGAATACCATCAGACTTTCAAAATTTCTCCTAGGAGCTAGGCTCACCCCCACCAAATAAACCCTTTAAGAATTCCATGCAGCAACAGGTTTAGTACAGCTCCCTTTAACAGCTTTTATTTTGGAGTGCTTAATAATGACTCAGTCTGGTCTGTGTTTCAGCTCCAGAAATACAGTGGGACTTCATCAGCTGCATTCACTCAGGTTTTAATTAACATACTAGTCATCATTAAATGTTTAAAGGATACTGTCACTAAGTGCTGAGTACTTCCCCTTCACTCACCACTCATTTGGAGCTCCGCACAGGACTCCCAAAGCAAAACCAAACCAGTTACAGTGAATCATGGCCCTGCCACTGCTGCCAACAGCTTAAAACCAGAGCCATCAGCTCAGAGATGCCCAAAAGGGATCAAACAGAACTCAGAAATTACCATCAAGATTATACAGACTATTTCTCACCACGGATCTGCAGCATGACTCAAAGACCCTCAACCACAAGTATTTACTACCACAGAAACCTAAGTTTAAGAAGTGTTCCCTGAATTTTTATTTGTCAATTGGAAAATATTGATTTAAGCAGACTTTGAGTCATTCCAATGCTTTAAATTAAGTTTATGCTTATTTTGCTGCTTAAGAGCCCACATTTTTAAAAGCTATAATTCGTCTATATTTACTTTTTCATTAAAACAAAAACAACTTCACTGATCATGCAGCAAACAGAGCACTTAATCCTTCCTCATGAGCATTACTCAAAGATCTGGTATGCAGCAGTCCTTACATCTGCAGGAAGATCATTAGCACTGCTGAAAGCTTCCTTTTAGTCCTGTATATGCACAAGAAGCAGCAGAATAATCGGTCAAACCCCATTATTTGTCATTCCAGCAGCCCGAAGTGAGCTGCTCCCACCCTCTGCTCAGGGTGCATCCCTGGGCATGCTCCGGAGCTGGCACATCAGTGCTCTGGTGATGTGTGGTGATGCAGCAGCCCCCAAAGAAAGTGTGACAAAAAGCTGTTTTCTGCTCTCTGCTCACTGTGGCCACATTATCCATCAGTAACTAACAACAGCTTCAGTTTGTCTACACTTGGTTAAACATACTGATATAACCCACCAAAAAAAACCCCCCCAAAACACCAAACCCAAACAAAAAGAAACCCAGGAAAATTTATGTAAAATCCACATGCTTTCCCTTCCTATAAATACTTGTTCACCATGTTATAGAGGATCCGTAGCCAATTTAATATAATTTTATTTTGCCATTTGAAATCAATCTGGGACAGCCACAATAAAAGAATACAACTCCGATCCCCGGGTATTGAGGTTGGGTGAACGCAGGGACGGCCACAACTGAACCAATCCCTCCCCGTTCACAAGTTCTTAGGTTCAGGGGGCAGTTTTTATACAGTTTTTCTTCCTTGAGGCAATTTTATTGTTAGTCTTTGTCTACTGTGCATATTCATACACTTTCTTTCTCTTGATGCTCGGTTTCTGAATGCCTTTCCTGGCATAGTCGAGGACTTGAATTGAGTTCCGAGAACTAGGCATTGGGATGCTGATCTGTGCAATCTCCGGGTTCTCCCCTCCTAGATCCATATCAGGTGTTGATCATCAGAGAAGTGGAGGATCCACCCTGGATGGACGAGGCATCTCCTGTTCAGCCAGATCTTTTCTGTTGTAAATTTGGACTTCGCCCTGCAATTGTCTGGGATTCTTACAGTTGCAAATTGGTTTCGGCAGTCAGAAACATCTTTGCAATTTTTGGAAACCTAAACTTGTAGCACAGTTTTATTTTATAATATATAACATACTTGATACACAAATTTATTTTAAAACATATATCACAGTCCCCCCCCCCTTTTTCATAAGCACATTAAATTTGTGTTTTTTCAATATTACTATTTAACAAACTATTCTACTTTCTATATTCTACTGAAATTTCCCCTTTTACCAATAGTGCTTATTGTGGTGACTATTTCTTTTATTTACCAGTCATCCTCAAATCTGTCATAGTCATCCCATTCCTCCTGTGATATCTCACAGTATTTCTGGTAAGCTATATTTTCCTCTTTTACTCTCTCCTCAAATTTTTCCAATGCTTCTGCTGCTTTACTTGTTTCCTCCCTTTCCTCCAATTTCATTATCCTGGATACCTTAGAGATCTGACCAGTTTTCTCACCAGCAAGTTCTGGGTCGGTGGGCAGGGCTGCAATTTGCATGCCCTGTACCACAGAATGAATCAATCGAATAAGACAAGGGATCAAGCAAGGCAGAAACATTATTCCAGCAATGGAACATAATATAAAGAATGCCACCTTTTTCCACCAGGCCCCTTGTCCAAACAACTGACCCCACCATGAGGCCTGGAGGATAGAATTCCATTTTTGGACAGGTACATAGGCTACCTTTTTGATTTCAGCTGCTAGGCCCCTAATGGTCTCCCCATAGCCATCTATTTCTATACAACACTCAGATTCATTGAACTTACCACAAACTCCTCCTTCCTCTGCCAACAGCTAATCTAAGGCTATTCGGTTTTGATACACAAAAGCCCTCATTTGGGAGTGTTGTCTAGCCAGTAATTCTAAAGCATCTGAGGTATGATTGGAAACAATTTCCACCACAGCTTGGAGCCTTATTAGCCTATTTAATAGATAGATAGGAGTTCTATACCCCCAGCTTCCATCATTGGCCCAGGTTGCAGGGCCATAATATTCTATAATTCTTTCTGCAGGCCATTCTTCTTCTCCCCAACTCTGGCTTCCACCTGCCATAGGAAGCTCCTTCTTCAATTCCCTTTTCTGTCTATCCAATGTTTCATACAAAGGTGCCCCCAATAAATTGCTCTCTGACCTTGGTAATGTGAAGAAGAAAGGCCAAATCATCCCCAGTGTACAGGATCCTTTCCACTTGCGGGGGCAATTCGCTGTAGGCCTTCTTCCCACATACCCAATATATACCATCAGATTCCTTCATATTCACCTTCTCTGGCTCCTTCCAATAATCCCATAGACCTTCCAAAGACTGGTAAGGGTTAGCTCCGGAACTTTTGTGCCAACATAATCCAATTGAGTCAAACCACTCACAGGTGTCCTTTTTCCCTTGGCTCCAGTATCCAGCCGGGGGCTCAGGTTGCCAAATCTTGGTTTTGTTATTTGAATTTACAGCCAGAGAGGATATACAGGGAGTATAACCCACTAACTCATTATATTCTTTGCCTTCCCTGCTAATACAAATGGTTCCAATTATCCTCTTATCCAACATCCATCCCTCAGGTCTTTGTATGGTTTTTGAAATTTGGGTATTGTCCCACTTTAAAAGTTGTTCCGGAGTCAAACTCTCACCTTTCCATGGCCATTTCTCAGCTGATTTTAGCCCTCCACAAATCCAGCAATTAGATAAACCCAATTCTGTGGCAATCTCCTGCATCAAATCGATAAATAGATTCTGATTGGGAGCAGGTAAACCCCAGTCACTGTATTGTTTTTCTAATTGTTCATAATGCTCACTTAGGGTCTTCAACCTTTCCTGCTCCACCCTTCTCCTCCTTGCCTCTGATTCTTGCCTTTTTAGCTCTTGAGTCACCAATTTCATTTTACCTTCTGGATCTAGCCCTTCTTCATATCTTGAGAAATAGAAAGTCTTATTGAATTGCAAGCATATTCGATCATCATCATTCTTGAGGAGATCCAGCACTATGGGTTCATTGCCTAGTGATGTTTTCCTTTCATGTTTCACGTTCTTTCCTACCCAATACATCTTCCCACCCCTAATACACATTTCCAATTGACTCTTATCATAGCACAACTTGTTAACCTGGTAGTAAGCTACAAAAGTAGATTTCATTTTTCCTCCGACCCACACAATTCGATTACACTGGTTACATGTGGGAAAGGTTGGCATCCATCCAGTCTCTCACGTGTATATTGCATGGATGAATGTTTCCCTCCCCTTAGATATAGTTTTAGACTGCCCGTCCTTAGGTATTGCTCTCGGGTTGTGGCATATCACCCCCTCTTCCAATTCACACACTTTGTATCGAGTGCCATTGAAGGTACGATACCCGTTCTTTTTACCTCTCTGACCATCATACTGGGCTTGATACGTCATGATTTTTGTGGCAACTTGCCCCTTCAAAGCTGTCTGCAGGCACTGCTCACATTCACTCATGGGGTTCTGTCTTGGCGGATCCTCGGGATACAACCCGTCCGCCTGGCACACGGCTAGGCTCAGGACCATCAGGATTCCCCACCGGGGTACTCCTCTGCCTCTCCCTCCGCCCATGGGGTAGCAACCAGCGGCAGGGTAAACCATCTTCTCGGCAGCAGGGGTATTCTTCAGGGGTTTCATTGTTGGTCCGAACCGCAAACCTTTTAAAAACGCCCCACCTCGATAACTTGACGGTATCAGCCCTGCAGGGTACCTTATTAGTCCTTCAGCACTCGACTGCAAGGACCTCGGCCTTTGCATCCAATTTTCCTCTCACCCCCTTTTTGTATCTCAGATACCACTCTGGAGAATCTAACTCCAGCAAACCCGCACGAGTAGCAAGCACTAAGAGACGGCTAGTCTCTTCCTGTTCTTTCTCCAAACACTTGGTACACAAGCTCTTAGGTCTATACCCCCCTTGACAATGAGTCACACAGATTTGCTTACAGTAAACACACTCAAAGTGAATAAAGGGAAAACATTCACAATCCTGTTCCAAGAAACTTATTTGGTCCCCTTCGGTCATTTATGGTGATGCTGTAGCCTGATCTTTAAGTCCCCTGGAGACGAGGACACCTTCCACTCCGGGGTGTTGTCCTGAGGCTCGACCTTCTTCACCTGTGATGCATGGGTCCAACCCTTTTCTGCTGTTCTGATGGCTGTATCTGTGGTGAGAAGGACAAGAAAGGGACCCTCCCAGTGAGGTGTCAGTGGGATTTCCCTCCAGGTTTTGATTAACACCTCATCTCCAGGTTGTATTTTGTGTATAGCAAACCCCAAGGGGGCGCTCTGAGTTATTAGTCCACACTTTCGCAGGTCCTGCAGGTTCTTGTTTATAGCTATTAGGTATGGTTGAATCTGGCCATCCTCTATTCAGGGATGCCCCACCGGCATTCCGTGCTTGTAAGGCATTCCATATAACATCTCGAACAGTGACAATCCAGTTTTGGAGTGAGGCATAGTCCTGATGTTTAATACAGCTAGAGGAAGACACTTTACCCAAGACATTTTTGTTTCCAGCATCAATTTAGATAGTTGTGCCTTTAATGATTGATTCATTCTTTCTACCTGTCCTGAGCTTTGTGGGTGCCATGGGGTGTGATACTGCCATTGAATCCCTAAGGCTTCTGCTATTTGTTTAATAATTTTAGAGGTAAAATGAGTTCCCTGGTCTGAATCTATATGATCCACTATTCCATATCAGGGAACAATCTCCTCCAGCAAAATCTTTGACACCGTCTGAGCTGTAGCCCTTGCAATGGGGAAAGCCTCAACCCAATGGGTCAATTTGTCCACTATTACCAATAAGAATCTGTATCTTCCTACCGTAGGTAATTCAGTGAAATCCACTTGGATCCTTTCAAATGGGCGATAGGCAATTGGGCGCCCTCCCAAGGCCGTTTGCCTTGATCTGGCCCGATTAATCCTTTGGCAGATCATACACCCTTGCAACTCTTGTTTTGCCAATTCATAGATTCCTCTACATCCAAGGAATTTTTAAAAATTGTTCTGCAAGGGCTTGCACCCCCCAGTGAGTCTGCTGATGGAGTCTTTTTAAGATTTTTCTAGCATAATCCTTTGGTAGCAGTTCCCTCCCATCGGGTAATTTCCATCTGCCTTCTTCTAATCTCCCTCCTGTTTTCTCATACCCCTCAATTTCTTTCTGGGAAGGACATGGGGGATACTCCTGAGTCTTCTCTCCCCCAACCTCAGGTGTACTTACCGTGAGCAATGCTGCTCTTTTTGCTTCCCTGTCTGCCAGATTATTCCCTCTAGTTTGAAATTGCATTCCTACCTGGTGTCCCTTTACATGCACTATGGAAATTTCCTCGGGCTCCCTAATAGCCTCCAAAATTTGTTTTATTATTTCCCCATGAGCTAACCCTCGTCCCCGAGTGTTAATTAAACCCCTCTCTTCCCAAATTTTCCCAAAAGTATGAGCTGCCCCAAAAAGGCATACTTTGAATCGGTGAATATGGTTCCTTTTTTCCCTTTTAGTCTTTTAAGTGCCCCCAGCACTGCATATAATTTACAAGCCTGTGCTGACCAATTAGCATTCAGAGAGCCTGACTCCACAACTTTACCTGACTTATCATCCACTATTGCATATCCTGACTTTCTTTTCCCTTCTACAACTCTCGTTGACCTGTCCACAAACCATTTCTCTTCCTCTTCCAACTCTTCCTCTTCAAAATCTGGCCTTATCTTTGTCTGAAATTCCACCACTTCTGCAGAACTGTGAGTAGGCTCCTCTAATGCTACACCAAACAGAAACTGGGCTGGCTTCTGAGCAGTAGTTGTTCTTAATTCCAGACCATGTGAATGAACCAGAATAGCCTCATACTTTAGGAGCCTGGCATCTGTGAGCCATCTGTCTGCCTTCTGTTGTAGGATGCTCCTTACATTATGAGGAGTATACATCACCAATGGAGCTCCGAAAGTCACCTTCTTTGCTTCCTCTACCAATAGTGCAACTGCCACAATTGCCTGTAAACAAGTAGGCCATCCTCTGCTCACAGGATCTAGAAGTTTGGATACATACCCCACAGGCTTCTTAGTTCCTGCCCAGTCCTGAGTTAAGACACCATAAGCAGTGTGATTGCTAACATCCACAAATAACTGAAACTGTCTCTTCACATCAGGGAGGCTTAACACAAGAGCTGCTACCAGTGCTTCTTTTAGTTCCTTGAATCCCTGCTCATCTTGTTCTGTCCATTTCAATCTATCAGTAGTCAGCTTCTCATACAGGAACTTTACCTTTTCACTATACCCCTCAATCCCTTGTCTGCAGTACCCCAAAAGCCCCAATAACTTCCTAATTTCTCTTTTTGTTCACGGAGAGGGTAAGGCAATGATACCTGCCACCCTCTCAGGGGCCAATTTCTTCTTTCCTTTGGAAATCCAATGTCCCAAATACTTTACCTCAGATTCTGTGAATTGCAATTTTGACTTAGAGACTTTCAAGCCCTTGTTTCCCAGAAAATTCAACAGTGCTATGGTGCTTTCCCTTACATCCTCCTCCTTTGGACCTGCTACCAGCAAATCATCAACATATTGTAATAATTTAGTTCCTTCTATGGGCACAAATTGACTTAATAATTGCTCAAGAGCTTGGCCAAATAAATTTGGGGACTCAACAAATCCCTGGGGGAGGGTTTTCCACCTGAATTGTTGTTTTCTATTTGTCTCGGGATCCTCCCACTGAAATGTAAAGTAATCCTGACTTTCCTCAGCCAGAGGACAAGTCCAAAAGGCATCCTTCAAGTCTATTACACTGTACCAAACATCCTCCAGGGAGACTTGGTTCAGAAGGGTATATGGGTTTGCAACCACTGGGAACTGGGTCTTGGTTCTTTCATTCACTGCTTGGAGGTCTTGGACCAGCCTGTAACTCCCATCCGTCTTCCTGACTGCCAGGATGGGTGTGTTGTGCCTTGACATACAAGTTTCCAAGGTTCCCTTTTTCACTAGGTCATCTATCACATGCTTCAACCCCCTCCTCCCCTCCATAGATTTGGGATATTGCTTGATTCTAATCGGGTCCTCCGGTCTTTCTATTTCAATGTTAATGGGTTCTATCTCCAACCTCCCTACTTCCCCTTGAGAGTGCCACACCTTAGAATCAATTTTATTCTCATCTTTTGCAGTTAATTTGTATAAACTTGCCACCAATTGTGAATCCTTTACGGTTAAATTTATTCCTAGGGCTATGATCACATCTCTTCCTAATAAATTGTAGTCTGCTTCCTCTACTAATAACAAGTTTCCCAGGCAGATTTTAGTCTCAGATTCTATTTCTACATCTTTGATAATGGGCACTTTGAACGGGTCACCTTTTGCGCCTATCACCAGCATTTTTTCTTTGCTCTTAAAGCATCCTGGTGGTAATTTCTGCAAGGTACTCTTCTTTGCTCCCATATGCACCAAAAAAGTTATTACTTGTTTTTGGGGACCTACCTTTAACTTTATCAAGGGCTCATTAGATGTTCTGGTCCCCAAAATAAAAAGCCCCCAACACCCCTAGTCCTCTTGAAAGATCTTTTCATCCCTCACCCTTTTTCTACAATCCCTTTTAAAATGTCCCTTCTTTTTGCAATAAAAACACTCTGGGGGTTCCCTTTGGGGGTCTGAGTTCCTACTGGGAGGAACAGACTCTCTCCTCTGAGTACCATAGCTCTGCGTTGTTCTTACCGGGTCCCGGGAGCGCTCCTGCTTCTGAACTTCCCTGGCAGCCGCAACAAGTACCTTTGCTTGCATTTTCTGTTTCTCCTCATCCCTCCTCATGTAAACCTTCTGGGCTTCCCTCAATAAGTCCTGTAATTCTTTCTCCTGTCAATTGTCTATTTTCTCAAGTTTCTTCCTTATGTCCTCTCACGATTTGGCAACAAATTGGGTTTTTAGCAGCACTTCCCCTATGGGGGAATTGGGATCTGTCCCTGAATATACCTGCAGGCTTTTTCGGAGTCAGTCCAACCATTCCGTCAGCGTTTCATCTTTCCCTTGGCATTCCCCGAATACCCTGCTGATGTTTTGTCCCCTTGGTACTGCCTCCTTGTTACAGAATTCCTCAGGGAAGGTGGACATGATGTATACCTAGGCCTTGAACTACCCAAGCTGAGGCCTTCACAAAGGCCTAACTGAGGCCTTGAAGCCTGTGACGCAGTTAAAAATACTTAGCCGAGTGTTGCGCAGTTAGAAATTAGTAGTTAAGGTGTCAGGGAAAGATAATAAGGTTGTGAAGGTCATTGAGTAGAATTGTTAGTAGGCACGTGATAGCCACCTTAAGAGTAAGTAAAATAAATTGTGTTTTCATACTTCTCTCTGCTGTATGCCAATGAAAAGCCACTGTAAATGTAAACTACATAGAAATGTATATAAGCAGCCATCTTAGTCGAAACAAACCAGAACGTAGCACTTAACCACATTGGCTTGATCTGCGTTCTCTGTACGTCCAACTCCTTTTTATCTCAGGCAACCCTGCTTCACCTCCTCCTGTATGCCCTGGATTATGATATTTCTCAAATCTATCATCTTTCACCTGCCCTCCTCTGATTGAGCATTCCACCCTGGACTTTGGTTGGGCCATTTCTGTTCCCCGGACGCCCCCTGCGGGTTTCGGCGTTCCCAATCCCGTATGCCGGCTTGTCTTATCATTTCCCTTTCCTCATTATTAAACAATGACCTTAATATCGATGTTAAATCCTCAAAAATGAAAATACTATTACCTAAAAATTCATCCAATCTATCTGCCACCCCGAAAGGATCATCCATCAGTCGGCCCATTTCTTTCTTAAAAGCTCTCACATCCCCGGTATTGATTGGCACGTTCACATAGCCAATAATCCCTGGTGTGGTTGGCACTTCCCTTAAGGGGAGAAGATTGTGCCTCTCTTCTTCATTCTCACTCTCTTCCTCATTCGCTCTCCTCGCCTTACGCCGAGTCCTGCTTGCTGGGGGAGAACTTACTGTAACTTGCTTTTTGGCTCCTGTGGGTTGCGGGGCTGGTTGGGGCTGAGGGAAAGGTGGTGGGGGTGGGGAGATGGGTGCCTGTGCAAGGGAAGGTGGGATCTCTGATGGCTGGGAGGGAAACAAAGGCGGGGGTTGCAAAAAGACCTGTGGGAGTTGTAGTCCCGGGGTTTGCGAGGGCGGGACCTCTGGGAGTTGGGGAAGCAGTGCCAGGGGTTGGAGAAAAAGGGGGTGGGGGTGTGGGGATGGGTGCCTGTGCTGGTGGGAAATCTGGGGGCTGTGGTGAAAGTGGGGGTGGTAATTGGGAAAAAGCCTGCGGAACCTGAGGAGGAAGCACGACAGGGGCTTGAGCTGGCAAGGTGGCTGAAACCTCCAGTGGAGGGGCTTGAGCCAGTATGGGCTGATGCATGGGCCCAGGAGGTGCAGACGGAGGTGCCTGGGCACAAGATATGGAGGCGGGAGATGGTCTAGGGGGTCTCATGTGTCACTCCGGGTTGCAGTCCCCTTTTTAGTTCTCATCGAGAACAACCCAGTTCTGGACCCTTCCCATAGTTTGCATAATCCTTTTAATCCTGGTCCTGTGGTTTTTTGCTATCCACATAATTGCTTAAGGCTCTGCAGGTCCATTTTTCAAAAGTGCCAAATGTAGGCCAGATTAAATGGTTCCTTATTTCCTTACCTCCCCAAACTTCTATGCAATAATGCATCATTTTCTCCTCGGACTTTTTTCTCCTCTTTGGACAGTCCTCTCAGTGTTCCAGCATCCATCCCAATGGGCTATCTCATGGGATTTCGAGAGCCCCACTCTCTTTTTCCAAAGCATGTTTTTCCTGAGTCTTTTTCTGGGGTTTGCTCTTTTTCTGTCCCATCCTTTCTCAGACTTAGAAATTCACTTACCTTTTGAGATCCGGTGTTGGGTCTTTCTCAACTGCACACACAAAAATTAAGATTTCTACCTGAATCTTGCTTTTAACCAAGTTGGTTCAGTATTATCAGATTAGTTACCCCTTCAGCAAACTGGACTGTGGGTTTTCAGCTGGCAATGAGCTCTCTCTTTCTCCTCCTTTTCCTGGACTTTACCAAGTCCTAAGCTAAAAGGTTTACCAGTTCCCGAACTCGAAGGAACGTCCCTTCCCTTTTAGCTTTCCGTGACCAGTCCCCCAAAAACCTCCCCATGTTTTTAGGGTTTTATGAGCAAAATGAGTTTTTATTATATTAAGAATCGCTTCCCCATTGGCCGACCAATTCCCTCGTGGGAGGATGGAAATGCGACCTCAGTGTCCACACTCGGGTCATGATAAAATCACGTCTCATTCACTTGCCCGATCACACTCACTCAACCAGCAATACTTACAGTTCCTTTTCTTGCGTGGGCTCTTCGTGCACATAGAGTTTTACGAGTGGAAAAAAACCTGCCGCGGCTCCTGAAGACCTCCCAGGTCTTCCCTGAGTTCTCTGAGATCTCTTGAATCCGAACCCCCACTTTAATTGTGGCCCTGACCTAAATTTGTTCGTGATACAATTGGTTCTATGGGGTTTCCCACCCAGCCAGGCCGCTGAAATCAGCGGGGCGCCTCCTGAACAAAGGGGGTCCCACAGCAACCTCGGTTCGAATCCGAGTCCCAGCACCAATTGTTATAGAGGATCCGTAGCCAATTTGATATAAAGTAATTTTATTTTGCCATTTGAAATCAATCTGGGACAGCCACAATAAAAGAATAGAACTCTGATCCCTGGGTATCGAGGTTGGGTGAATGCAGGGATGGCCACAACTGAACCAATCCCTCCCCGTTCACAAGTTCTTAGGTTCAGGGGGCAGTTTTTATACAGTTTTTCTTCCTTGAGGCAATTTTATTGTTAGTCTTTGTCTACTGTGCATATTCATACACTTTTTCTCTTGCTGCTCGGTTTCTGAATGCTTTTCCTGGCACAGTCAAGGAATTGAATTGGGTTCTGAGAACTGGGCATTGGGATGCTGATCTGTGCAATCTCCGGGTTCTCCCCTCCTAGATCCATATCAGGTGTTGATCATCAGAGAAGTGGAGGATCCACCCTGGATGGATGAGGCATCTCCTGTTCAGCCAGATCTTTTCTGTTGTAAATTTGGACTTCGCCCTGCAATTGTCTGGGATTCTTACAGTTGCAAATTGGTTTCGGCAGTCAGAAACATCTTTGCAATTTTTGGAAACCTAAACTTGTAGCACAGTTTTATTTTATAACATATAACATACTTGATACATGAATTTATTTTAAAACATATATCACAATCACTTTTCACATAGGTCTAACCTGTGCTTATGACACTTTTCAGTCAAAGTATTTTTTCCCCAATATACCTCAATCCTCTGCCCTTATGGTGATGTTATCACTGTCAAATGAATGGGTGTGACAGCTGTATGATGTCTCTTAATCACTCTTGCCATTTCACGAGAGAATTGGTCTTATGAAAGACAGAATACAGTGAATTTCCTGATTAAATGGGGAAAGCCAGGAGCAGCTAAAAACTGGAAAAGCTCTGATGCAGGAGTGAACTGCAGCCAGATTGTAAAAAGAAGGGCTAGGTGGGAAGCCCATATATTTCCAGGTGTTGTAGCACCTGGCTACACTCTTTTTGTCTCTGGGAGTTTCCTCTCAGAGGGGGAGACAACGCGAGTTTTGGGGCAGGTAAAGGACAGAGCTGGAGGCAGCTTCGCTCTCTTGCTTTTGGCATTCAGAGAGAGAGGACGGCCAGGCTGCAGCTTGCTGCGGGAGGAGTTCACTGTCACCAGAAAGTCCAGTCCTGGGAAATCTACCATCATCTGCTGGTGTGCCCTGGAATTCTGAGCTCCTCCACCTGCCCTGCTGGAGCTGGGCCAGTCCTGTCCTGCTGTCGCGGCTTCTTCGGCACTGCTCCTCTTGCTACAGTGTGACACTGCACCCCCCTGCCCTGCCGGGACATCCTGCCGTTCCAGCTACCAGCCCGGGACTTTCCACTGTTCCAGCTTGGTGCTCTGAGGGTCCTGCAGGGACACCAAGACCAAATTGCCATGGGGTTTTGTGAAGCAAAGCCCTCAAGGTTCTTGCTACTGTTTTGTTATTAATGCTGTAGTTGTTTGTTTGCCTTGTTATACATACTAGTAAAGAACAGTTATTCCCATCTCCATACCTCTGCCTGAAAGTCCCTTTAATTTTCTAAATTATAATAATTTGGAGGGAAGGTATTTGAATTTTCCATTCCAAAGTGAGGCCCAGCCCCTCCCTAGCAGATACCTGTCTTTCAAACCAAGACATCAGGTTTCCTGACTCTTCAAAGATGAGATTTTCCCATTCTTCTGTTATCCCTTCCCTCATTTTTCACCACTGTTCCCTGCAGCTGCTCAGGCAGGAGGTGGAACAGATCTAAAGGGCAAACCAGCACTGCCCCACCTATTTGGCCCTAATTAACCAAAGAATCCTTTATAAAACTTAAAATAACATCTCAGTTGTTAGAAACTGGGAGTTGGTCACAATTATGTCATCTCCCTTATCTAAACATTTGTAGGGTCAAAACATTTTTAACTCTAGTCTGTCACCCATGAACCAGTGCCCATGTAATTGCATTAAGGGATTCAGTGACCTCACTTAGATAAGGCCTCCCAAATACTCCTCGAACCTAGGACCTGAGCCCTGCAGGCCTGGATTTACTGAATTTTCTATCAGAAAGCAAACCTAGATAAGACTTTTTAAAAAAAGTTAACCAGTCCCAAGCCTGAGCCCCGCAGTGTCCCTTTAGCCGAGACAAAGGGAATTTTGGGCACTGCTCTGCATCCCCACTTATCCTGCCTTCTGTTGGAGCACATTGCACCCGGGGCTTGTTTGACCAGCTGCCAATTAGAAATAAATATAGTTTTGTATTGCTAGGAAAAAAAAATCCAAGGAACACTGTGGTTTACACAGGAAAAAACATGATGTTCTAGAAGCCACCTACAGAATAAGCTTTAAATAGATTCTTAGCTATAGATACTGGCTTGGGACAGGCATTTGGTTATTAAGGAAAGAATAAATAGGTTTGTTAAAGCACAGATTGACTTTGGAAAAATAATTTCAAGAGTTAATTTAACAGGTTAACCATGGCTAGTCAGGTTACACTAAGATTAAATTAGTAGAGCACAAAGGATGAAGCAGGAAATTTGCATCATACCAACACCATAGGATGCTATGAACAACTTAAAAATTAAAAAAAAAAATAAGCATTTTACAACTATACTAGGTTCATTTAAAAGGAGGAAAGAAAATAACTAACAAAACCACAAATGCCCTTTTGAACTCATGGAATGACCTAAAGACATCAGTTTATTTAAAATATTACATTAAGATGCAAAAAGGACCAGAAATAAACAAAACCATTCCTCTTTATTTCAACTGATTGGCCTAAAAGTAATTATATCCAGGAAGGCTCTTCTGCTGCCATAAAAGTACTGGACGTTGATATTTCCCATCTAAGTGAGACAAAAGCCATCCCTTTGTATAATTACAAATACAGGCCAATTACAAATACAGGCTATATTTTTGTGCTGCTAAAATACAGCCTCCATCACTGCCTGGGGCACTTCTTAGACACCTTCAGCTAGGAACAGAAACCACACAAGCGCAAAATGCCAGCAGCTTCAAAACATAAAGCAGTAACTTAAAAGCATAACTCGGCTTTAATAAGTTATTTCATTAAGAGCAGCACACTCACCAGGCTAATAAAACACCTGAAAAATCCTTACTGGCCACACAAGCAAAGTCCCAGGAGATAAAAATTAGCTTTTCCTGGCTGAAGCATTATGATTTCTATGTGGATATCTTTCATTAGTTTCCTCCTATTTTCACTTAGAATTACTTATTAACATTTTTCCCTTTTTAATCCTTAAACCACCAAAAAGCCAAGCTCAGGCTGTAATTCTGCCTTTTCCCCTCCCCTGGTTGTGGTTTCCAGCCTTCTCACAGCTGTTCCCCAGAATAGGGCAATTTCCTCCAGCCAAGCTGAGGCAGCTAGGCCAGCTCAGAGAAGGGAGCTAGGTTCCTGACCAGGGCTATTGAGGTGGGAAGGGGCTTTTCACTTCTCTTTCTTACCAGTCTCCCCTCTTGTACCACTGCAGGCATTTCTGAGAGCACATGACAGGCAAGTTCAAGGAGCTGAGCTAAAATCAGCTATCTTTTCAAATAAGGTAAATTTTAACCCACTTTTGCAATTTACTTAACACCAGTCACATGAACGTTTGGTGTACACAAAAGAAAGCACCAGGAGATGGGAAAGGGTAACAGGCAGAAACAAAAGAATCAGATTCCTTTTGCAGCAGCCCTAATGTTTTAAAGTGACACCAAAGTCCAAATAAAATTTGAAGCAACTCCCAGCTAATAACATTCCATTAGCAGACCTACACATGGAAAAGAACTTTACAGCAGAGACTTCAGAACCAAGTGAGCTGTTACCTGCATAGAAGCAGTCCCTAGGGAGTGAATCCTCCCCCTGCCCTCAGGTTGTTAAAATCCTGTCCTTAATTAGGGGTGAGAGGTTCAAATCGCCTTTGGAGAATTTAGAGACAAATCCCCCCCCAACAAGCAATAAGCCATGATTTACATCACAGAGCCCCAAATTGCAGCAGAGACAGGGGCCCTAGAGCTCCATGCCAGTTCCACCCCTTTAGACTGCAGGGAAAGCATTCAGTGAAGTCTGGAATGACCTTCTGGTCCAGCTGACCCTGACCTTTCTTGTGCCATCAGATACCTTTAGCAGATGACACAACCAACCCCTGAGCTCCCTCTTGTTGCTCCTGGTTCTCTTTCAGAGCCTTTCGTGGACAGTCACCTCTCTCCAGCTGTCTGTGAAGATTACGGGGCTATCTCCTCTGGACTTTAACCCCCTCTTCTTGCTATGATCTCCTTGGACAATTTCATCCACAGATTTCCATATCATTTCTATTCTGAAATTTTAAGACTTTCAGAAACATCAGGTTCTTAAAAAAAAAAAAGGATAATAACCATTCCTGCAAATGGAACCTATATTCTCCTACACATTAAACTTGCATTTTTTTGTCCCGTCCTTATCACTGGAGTGCTGTGTTACCTTCCTGTAATGCATTAAGCAATGGAAGAAGCATCTGTCACATGCTTGGGCTCATGTTCCTCCAGAGAGGCCTGTGCAGGAGAGGGTTTTGCATTGGCATCTTTGGATTCATACTGAAGACTCAATAAAGAACATGATGACAAAGAGTTCTGACCCAGAAATAGGCAATCATCCACTGATGAGCTTAACTTGCCCTCAGCCTATAGACTGCTGTCTTTGCATAATTTCTATTGATCTTCAAACACATGGCTGAGAATTGTGGCAGCCTGGTGCACAGTGTTGGTCCCTAAGTCAATGTGGCAGCAGGAAAGTCAACATACGTTCTCCCCTTTATTCAGTCTAAAATGGCAGGTTATATACACTTCAATATAGTTTACAATTACAAATATTTTCTCATTGGTATACAGCATAAGGAAAAATGCAAACAGACATTGTTTATCTTATTCTTAAGGTGGCTAAAATGTTCACACTACAAACTATACCTATTAATATCTAGAAAAACCACTGTCCTACGATAATACCTTAACACAATTTCTAACTGCGCCACATAATTTTCTAACTGCACCACAGGCTTCACAGGCCTGGATCTGGGGCCCAGGCTGGGGTAGCTCAAACCTCAATCCAAATATAAATCATGCCTTCGCTCTCTGAGAAATTCTGCTACAGGAAATGATAAAAACCTTGCCAGTTTTCACAATATAAACTGTCACATCTCATGAATCAGAGCACTTTTAGTGGAGAGTTAAAGGTGAGAGAATATTACTGTTAGCCTGGTAATCTCTCACTGCCACATTTGTGCCCTTTCCTTATTGCCAAAGCTAGGGACACGGCAGGTGAGGATTAGCTCAGCAGACTAACCTGGCAGAGAACTATTCTTTTTTTTCCCTTGTTCATTTTGTATCACAAAAATTGCTAAGGCTGCTGAACAAATCCACTTTGCATGTGGTAAAGTAAGGGAAATATAAACCACTGCCACCCTGAGAATCACCTCTTCTTGCATTAAATGAAGTCTAATGTGTGTTGTCTTGGGCTGAACCTCAAACTCATCTTCAGCCACTTGTTTGATTAAAATTAGACAATTGTGCATGTGCAAGAGAAGATCAGAGTTAATCTTGCTTCTCACTGCCATTATTTTAGCACATGCCATCTTCATTCATTTATAAAAAGGACTAAGTGGACAAGCAAAGAATTTTGAGGTTGCAGAATTTTGCTTTTCACAGGTAAGTTCACCGTGAGCAATTTTGAAGGAACTAACAGACAAAAGGAAGAATAATTCAGAACAAACCAAAAATGTAGAAGAGCAGATCCTTGTTTTTTTGTAGTATTTTACACAGTCCCATCCTGCTGGAACTGTGCTGGATGACAAGGATGCATACTTGACTTCAGAGCCAGGTTTTTCCCTCGGAAAAGATAAACATGCAGTTGATTTCACTGAAAGTTACTAAAGACTCTTAAGTTAAACCCAAATATTGAGTGAACCAAAATCAACATAGGGAGCATACCAAAAACATCCCTGCTGAGCGTAATTCTTCTCATTCCTCAAAGCTGCAATACCTGCTTTTCAAGATATTTAACTAAGTCAGTCTTTTAAATAACATGATGAAATTGCATAATAAAATTAGTTTCCTATTGCAGGGTTGGCCTGAGATAAAAAGGAAGTTGGAGTATAGAGAGAACGCAGATCAAGCCAATATGGTTAACAGATACG
>JANPWX010018015.1:6786-42283 GCA_024734555.1 Trochalopteron elliotii | reverse complement strand
ATTTCTGACTTGGAACCTCTCACTAGTTTTGCTTTCAAACCATCACAAGGTTTAATAGAAGACAATTCGGAGATAGAAAAAAAGCAAAGTATGGCTGGCCGGGTGACTTGGCATTTAGCCAAGTCCACACCCTGCTGTATCAGAGACATTCTTTAAATACCCTTTCTATTGCATCAGTCTGTTGAATATTCATATTTTCCCATAAACTAGTTTCCATATTCCAGGAACTGTTTTGCCTGGTCCCTCCTTGGGTCCGCCTTTTTAGAGCATGTGTGTTTCTTGGCTGTGTCTTCATTATCACCTCCAGGTTGGGCCTTGGTCCATACTTTCTTCAGATGGTAGATGCTGGTAGTTGGTATATCAATAGCAGTGTTATAAATGAATATTAGCCAATCAGATAAAAAGAATAAATTTTATTTTTCCATTTTCAAAAATCTATCTGGGACAGCCACGGAACAACATTTGAATGTTGGGTGAAACAGGCGGCCGACAGCAAAGGTGCAATCCTGCCCTGTTCCACGATTTGCAGGGTTTTGAGTCCGAGTTTTATACTGTATTTTGTGCCCAGCGGCGGGTGCATTGTGTCTCTGTTCAAACTTCATATTCAAACATAGTCTTTCACCCGATGATGAATCCTAAACAGATTTCCCAGCACTGGGGTATGTCTGAAAGGATTTTCCCGGAACCTTCTTTTGGGATGTTGATTTCTCAAAACTCAGGGTCCTCCCTCGAGATTACCATTGGTGTCTTGATGGTCCAGGTGCGCAGAGTCTGATTCAATCAATGAGCAACATCCTGGCGGGCCACCTCCTTTTCTCGTGCAAATCGGGGTGTCAATCTGTTACTTCACAGTTCGCAAAGTAAGTCCTGGTATCTGGAAAACGCCTATTCCGGGAACCAGGGCTTACTTTTGTAGTTACAGGATTACAAAGTATAACATTTCTAATACATTCTATCATTTGCTACTTTTACTGCATTTACTATATTTCCCATATTTTATTACACGAATTTACCATCATATCCATTACAGCAGGGTCTTCTTTACATGTTCACTGGATTTTATCCTGACCAAACAGACAGTTTAAGCATACTATATCAACTACTACCACTATGCCTAATTTTCTTTACTAATAGCAGAAATAAAAACTTATATCCTTACTACAACGTTATTAATCATATAACACACACCTTGCTAAATGCCAACTTTATAATATGTATTTATAACACAACCCCATGTTTCAACTTTGTTAAATAAATAGTTTTTTCCACTTTTCTCCAAGGAAATCTTTTTCCAAACCAGTTGGGGGAGGGGGTGCTAAATTTGCTATTCTGGAGGGACCCCATTCAGAGGTTTTCTCCCAAATTTGCCCTAAACCAAGACACTCCCCTTTAGTTTTAACTAATCCCTTTGTACCAATAAGGAGAGACGAATATGAGTAGATATAAGTGAAAAATTAACAGTTTACTTAAAAAAACCCAAAACACTGAAATAGCAACAAGTAAGAAAACAACAATAATCACTAGTTACAGAGTTACTGAAATCTTGTGGACTGCTCGGGAACAAAGAGAAAACTCAAAAAGACAGGGATCCCCCTCCCCCAAGATGGCACCCTCCACAGATGACCATGCAGTCAGGCAGACAAAAGGAAGGTGCCGGGCAAAGCCTGCTCAGCTCAACCTTCCCCCGGAACAAAACAACTGTGAAGGTAGGAGCTATTGAAACTGTTCTGTTGGCAGATGGGAATTGCTGGCATTGCCTGGGAAGCTTTGGCCCTGCAATATCAGCCTCTTCGCTTACCTTTTGGCAACTGTGTTGGGGTGTGTGTGTGTGAAGTCAGTGCTGCCATTCGCTGCCTCTTCCTGCCACCCACTGGACTCAGCTAGTGTCAGTGCTGCTGTTTCCAAGCCATTGGCGTGTTGGGGGGGGGAAAAAGAAATGGTCTCCTCAAGCACCAAAAACAGCACCCTCCTGCCCCAACCAGCTCTAGCTTTGTGCTGCTGACAGGTGTTGTAAAATTCACTCTGAAGCAGTTTTTGATTGTGAAATGCAGTTTTTTGGGTTGCTACTGTTGCCACTTGGACACCTGCCTGAAGCAACCCCCTTGGGAAAAAAAAAAACAAAAGAAAACCAAAGGACAGCCTCTACCCATGCTGCCTCAGCTGTCTCTCCCTACGAGAATGAAGGGGAAAGGGCAAGAACAAGGAGGGCTTCTGCCTGAGTGACCCTGACTTCAAAAAGACCTGTACCCTCTGGCCCCGCAGTTCTGTTTCTGGCTGCAGGGGCTTTAAGAGACAAAAAAGATTTTGGGAACAGATAGATATGGAATAAAATAACATTTTCGGTTACCCAGGACACATGACACGCTTTGTCAGTCCTGAAGGGGTCAGGCAGTTGGACTAGATGATCATCATATGTCCCTTCCAACTAAAATATTCTATTCTGTTCTGTTCTATTCTTTTGCCTTTTTCCCAACCTGGAAATGAAACTCAAGATAATTTTAGTAAGGAGGTATTATAAAAGTGGATCTGTATTTGAAGGCCTTCAGGGGCAGTTATGGAAAGATGTCCACAAAAGCCCACACCCCCCCCAGGGGTGAGTACATTTTATAGGTTTTAGGAAATTAGCATAATTGATAAAAAGCACCAATTAGGAGGACAAGTGCTGATGCAATTCCTCCCTCCAGGTGAAGCCCCTTCTCTGGAGCCCCACCTCGGCTCTAACTGTACTTTTTCCAAGAAAATAAGTCTTGAAGAGTTGTTTTCAGCCTTGGTTCCCAGGAAGAACCAAGATAGCATAGGGCCCTTGTACCCCCCGGGGCTTGGAGTGCTGGAATTCGTTTTGTCTTTCTGCCTTGGGAAAGGCCATGGAAAATTACTGGGAAAACTAGTGAATAATACAATAGGCTACAGAGCTACAAATATATGTGCGAAGAATACAGAGAACATATAAAAGGAAAAAAAAGGCAAACCCCCAAACTGCATCATTCTATTCTAATTTTACATACTTGGGATATGTCTTTATTATGTCATGGTTAATCAAACAAAGGGCTAAGCCAAAAAGCTTAGAATTCAACAACTTAGGAGTTGTTGAACTTGCATCCCAGTAATGACTCTCCCCAGAGGTCAGGGACGAGGTCATTTATTTGCTGATAATGTCCAAAGAAAGAAAAACTTTCCAGGGTTTATACACTTTGCAACACACAGGCTTCCCATAATTTCCCTCCTTCTTGTATCCATCTAGTTGCATCATACATATGCACCTTTTCTTCTTATGGTGTCCCATTTATTATCCTATTGTTTTAATTGCTTATTTAGACATTGATGCCTTGAGAGGCTACCTAGAACAGACTAGACAGTGTTAAAAGAATAATGTAGGTATTTATTAAAAAGGCCTTCTAAGAATACACCTTGGGCATTACAAGAATCTGGCCGAGGCTACACCCAAGATGGATGACAGATCATACATTTTCACACTTTTATAAGTTTTGGTCCATTTACATATTGGAGTTAATTGTCCAATTACAGCTTCAGGTTATGAAGTCCCATCCTCCCAGTTTGCTCTCCTCAACTTGCTGTTCTTTATACTTTTTGTGCCTGAAGCTCTAATGGTGTCCTTGGTTCTTGGGCTGGAAAAGGATTATTTGATCTAACTAAACTGTAAGGAGAACTAGCTAACACTTTATATGAAGTTCAGAGTTGTATACTAATGCAGTACAAAATCCGGAAAATATGAAAGCTAAAACTTAAGGCATCAACGTTTATTCCATCTCTAGTTATAAAATAACTCTGAGGCTCCTCTAACTAAAACAATACTGTAGAGGCGCGAGTTTCAGGTTTTGAATTTGTATTTGTATTTGTTATTTGTCTGTACTTGATATGTCCCTTTCACCCCCCTACCCCTGATGATCCCTGTGGTTCCTCCTGATGTAACCCCACCCCCTTCCCTTCCCCATTGGGTCAGAGTGTTTCCCTGCCCAGGCCTGCCCTGGGAAAAAGGAGACACGAGGCCCACTCTCGCGCTCTCTCTCCATGCTTCCTCCATGATGAGAAGAGGCTCTGGCAAAGCCTCTGCCACATGGGCCTGCACTGCAGTAAACATCCTTATTAACCCAAGAGAGAGCACGCTTCCTTCTTCCAAGCCTGAACCCACACACAGCTAGCTGAGCTGAGGACCCACACAAACTGTTTCTGTGGTCTGGGGGATTTCTGCTAGCTGGCAATAGCACCCCCCACGAAAGAAACCGCAGCACAATACCTTTTGATTGAAACTTCTGGGGTGTAGCAGGTACAGGTGCAATACATTTACAGTCTCGAAGCTTGAGTTCCTCTCTGTTCTTTCCCACAACATCAATTTCATTTTATTAAAACAAAGTTATTTATTAATTAAAACTAAAAGCAGTTAAATTAACAGGATTTAAAAACCTGAAATAACCAAGTTACAAGAACATAGATTTCTTAACTAGTTTCAGTACAACTCCCCACAAAATTCAAAATCATTTAATTTCTTAGCTAAATACCATATATCTCTCTTTCAATCCCCCTTTTTAACATAATTTTCCCAAATTCTTTTGCAATTTTTCAATTGATTTTCATATTGGTTCTACCTGTTGCAAATCCTCATGATATAATAATTTTTTAAGGAATGTATAATTCATTCCAATGGCAGTAGGCTGTAAATCTTGAAACAATACAGAGTCAGATTGTAGCTGTTGCCTAAAATTGAAAGAAAAAAACCCTTGTAACAGTGTTAAAATAGTAAAAAGCAGGCCTTTATTTGGAAGCTTCCAGGTGTCCTGGTGATGATGGGCACCCCGGCACTGGATTTCTACAATTTTATAAAGTTTAACAAATTAGCGTGTTTAACCAATATTCTACAATTAGAAGAGCAATTGGTTAGGTAATTTTGCCTAGGTTCTGCCCCACTGGAGTTGGTCCAAGAGCTTCTTTCCCCCACATTTATTATGTCTATGATACACGGTAAAAAACAAGATGTCCTTGGTTGACTAAAGAGGCAAGTCAAAATAGTATTTCAGGAATTTGTTAGAAGGTTAGTTTATTGTTCTAAAATGTTGGGGGAAAGGATAGGAAAAGTACTGGAGCTACATCCATGCATTAGCAATCTACAAAGCTACAAATATGTGAAAAATATATAAAAAGCTTAGGCATCATGGTAATGAATATGAAACAACTGGAGCTGTATAAGTCAATCACATTCTATTATGCGAACAGGGTTACAAGCACAAACATTAAAATGATTACTAGTATTGATGAGGGAGCTGGCAGATGAGCTTGCAAAGCCACTCTCCATCATTTACAATCAGTCCTGGCTCATTGGTGAGGTTCCGTAAGACTGGAAATTGGCCAATGTGACACCCATTCACAAAACAGGTGGGAAGGAGGATCCCAGTAATTATAGACCAGTCAGTCTGACCTCAGTACCTGGCAAGATAATGGAACAGTTTATACTGAGTGTTATCATGCAGCACCTACAGGATGGCCAGGGTCTCAGGCCCAGCCAGCATGGGTTTAGGAGAGGTAGGTCATGTTTGACCAACCTGATCTCCTTTTATGACCAGGTGACCTGCCTGGTGGATGCAGGAAGGGCTGTGGATGTTGTCTATTTGGACTTCAGCAAGGCTTTTGACACTGTCTCCCACAGCATACTCCTGGAAAAGCTGGCAGCCCTTGGCTTGGACAGGAACACTCTTTGCTGGGTTAGGAACTGGCTGGATGGCCGGGCCCAGAGAGTGGTGGTGAATGGTGCTGTATCCAGCTGGCGGCCAGTCACCAGTGGTGTTCCTCAGGGATCTGTGCTGGGGCCAACTCTGTTTAATATTTTCATTGATGACATGGATGAGGCTATTGAATCTTTCATTAGTAAATTTGCGGACGACACTAAGCTGGGAGCATGTGTCGACCACTTGGAAGATAGGATGTCTCTGCAGAAAGACCTGGAATGGTTGGATCGATGGGCAGAGTCTAACAAGATGAAGTTTAATGAGTCCAAGTGTCGAGTCCTGCACTTTGGCCACAATAACCCCCTGCAATGCTATAGGCTGGGGATGGAGTGGCTGGACAGTGCCCAGGAGGAAAGGGACCTGGGGGTACTGGTCAGCAGCCGGCTGAACATGAGCCAACAGTGTGCCCAGGTGGCCAAGAGGGCCAATGGCATCCTGGCCTGTATCAGGAATGGTGTGGCCAGCAGGAGCAGGGAGGTCATTCTTCCCCTGTACTCAGCACTGGTGAGGTCACACCTTGAGTATTGTGTCCAGTTTTGGGCCCCTCAGTTTAGGAAGGACATTGAGATGCTTGAAGGCATCCAGAGGAGGGCAACCAAGTTGGTGAAGGACTTGGAAAACAAGCCATATGAAGAACGACTGAGGGAGCTGGGGTTGTTTAGCCTGGAGAAAAGGAGACTCAGGGGTGACCTTATCACTCTCCGCAACTTCCTGAAGGGTGGTTGTAGACAGCTGGGGGTTGGTCTCTTTCTCCAGGCAACAACTGACAGAATGAGAGGACACAGTCTTAAGCTGCATCAGGGGAAATATAGGTTGGATATTAGGAAGAAGTTCTTCACTGAAAGAGTGATTAAGTACTGGAACAGTCTGCCTGGGGAGGTAGTGGAGTCACCATCCCTGGATGTGTTTAAAAAGAGACTGAATGTGGCACTCCATGCCATGATCTAGTTGAGGTGTTAGGGCTGTGTTGGACTCAATGATCTTGAAGGTCTCTTCCAACCTACACATTCTGTAATTCTGTGAGATCACAGAAAGTGGGTGGGTTGCTACACCAGCAAATCAGGTTGTAGTCCCACCCCTGATCCTTTCAGAGCTAGCTCAGAGACAACAGGAAAACACACATTTCGGGGTTGAAAACCTTCTGAAACATCTAAAAAAGGTAGTAATATAAAAGGAAATGACTGACGTTATGCAATCAGTAGTGAGCAAATGTGAAATCTGCTGTAAAAACAACCCTGACACGAGGAAAGCAGTTGTGTTAGGAGTAACAAAAACAGGGGATCTTCCTGGAGATTACTGGCAAATAGATTTTGGGGAGTTACTACGCAAGGAGGGATACCGGTACATACTGGTATTCCTTGACACCTTCTGTGGATGGCCAGAGGCTTACCCCTGTCACACTAATACAAACAAGGAAGTGGTGAAAGTTTTGCTCAATCATGTAATTCCAAGGTTCAGGGTTCCCTTGGGGATGTCATCAGATAGGGGATCACACTTTGTTGCAACAGTGGTTAAGGAAGTTAGTCAGATTCTGGGAATTACTTGGGATCTGCATACACCTTATAGACCCCAAGCGAGTGGTAAAGTTGAACATATGAATGGGACTCTGAAAACACAAAGTAGCAAAATTTGTCAAGAAACATCCATGACATGGGTTCAAGCCTTGCCTATAGCTTTACTGAGAATTCACATACAACCAAGGTAGAGGGATAGCATCAGTCCAAATGAAATACTGTATGGCAGACCATATCAGATCCCACATATTCCAGGTGAAATTCACATGTAGGGGAAACTTGATTTACAGAGATGTCTAATGGCTTTAGGTTCCACTTTGCAGAAGCTCCAGACTTGCATTGTGCTATCCAGACCCATAGGACTGGACACACGTGCATGTTCCTTTCCAACCTGGAGACTGGTTCTATGTTAAGTGGTGGGACAATGATCCTCTACAAGCCAGGTTGAGAGGATCATTCCAAGTGCTGCTGACCACCCTCACTGCAGTCAAAATTGCTGGCAAAGGACCCTGTATTCACTACTCCAGAGTTAAGAAAGCTTCTGCTCCTGGAACAACTGTAAAAACAGACTGATGCAGATGAAAACATCCTTTAAATGATTTCTCCTCTGTACCTAAAGAACTGTTCACAATAATCATTATTCTTATTTGCATGATTATCTAACTGTACAAGACATTACTACTGGTTGGTGTTTATTACTGTTTATTATTATTATTATTATTACTAGATATTTATCTACTATTATATATTTACTGTTGTTTGCTGTTTACTGTTATTAGATATTTATCTGTTGTTAGATGTTTATTATTGTTAGCTATTTACTATTGTTAGATATTATTTGTTATTGAATACCTATTACTAGTAGATATTTAGAATAGAGACTAGACAAGGAAGAGGCCTTTTCAAGCCTCTAAAGGGGGGAAATGATGCTTTAAGTTTTAGTTTTCATGTTTTTCAGATTCTGTGCTGCCTAGGGGTGTAGTTCTGAACCTCATATTAAGTGGCAGTAAGCTCTCTTCACAGAGTAGGTAGACAAAACAAAACCTTTTCTTACTGAAGACCAAGGACAATGAGTAAAACTTTCAGGCACAAAAGCATAAACAATGGTGGACACGAAGGGAGAAACAAGAAGGATGAGACCTCACAACCTGAAGCTGTAATTGGACAATTAAACCCCAATATGCAAATGGACCAAAACTTATAAAAGTGTAAGACCTCGTGACTGGTTAGCCATTTTTGTGACCATTTGAAGTCCACCTCGGGTGTAGCCCTGGTCAGGCTCCTGTCCTGCCCAAGGTAGATCCTGGAGGCCTTTCAATAAATTCCTACTTTATTCTCTAGCTCTGTCCAGTCTCTATTTCAGGTCAGTCTTCCCACTGCATCAGTTAGGCTCTCTTGTATTAACATTTAACATGCTCAAGGGATGGGTATAGATGGTTTAAAACAGGAAATTTTTAACTACTGTAGAAAGGTCCCCCCTAGTGCCTTCCCCAGATATAAAATTGTTTGCAACTACCCCAACAACACTTGGTATAAACTTAACAAATACGGCAGCAATTTGCATGACATGCTTTGTGATCTGTTTTGCTGATTTGTCAAACACGCACACATGGGAAATAGCAGCTCTGAATCAAATAGATCAGTTGACAAGCTCAGTGGCTATCGCCTAGCAATAAATATTGTAGTGTATGGAAAATCACACTATTAAAAGCCAGTGTCCATAAAGGAGACAGAGGAGTCCTTCAGCTTTATTTGAATAAAGGGAAAGAGTCCACTGGGGCACACACCCCGGGAGTTTTCTCTCTCAACGTTTCAGAGGGCATAGCCCCCTTTTATCCTAAACTCAGGGCCACATGTTGCCCTGTTCCTTTCCCCATTGGCTGAGGTTATAGGAAGGTACAGTCTTCCTGAATTGCCTGTCACATATCCTGCCTTGAAGCTGTCATTTTATTCCAAAGTTCCAAAACTCAGGTTTATGCAGACCCACTTGTCTGTTTCAGGAGTCAGGCTGTCTGGGCTCTCTAACAAACCTGCTGCTTGAAGTTAGTAGAGACATTAAGACCCATTTCAAAGACGTTAACACCCGTACCCTCACCCATCGAATTGTTTGTAAAGACATTAGAACACATCTTCCCTGTCAATAGTTACATGGGAACTACAACGAATTCAAAAGATCCACAGCAAATTTTACATATTTAGCAATACAAACTGTATTTTTATAGTGCAAACACTGTAAGCTCAACAGATAAAGGGTATCAATTACACACAAAACATAACCACAATACACACAGTGCATATACTGTCTCACACTAAGCCAAGCAGCATACACTTTATTCAACAGACCAATCAGAGTTTACCTTGCTACTTCTTCACACAGAAACACAACAGGGGGGTTCCACTGTGGGAAATGGAAAGATAGAAACTTCCACAGATACTGAAGGGTTTGATTTGCAGCCTTGGGAGAAGCTTGGGTTGATGCAATGATAAAGGTACACAGACATTAGGCAGGAAAATTATAAACTTATGTTCCTATAGTTACAAGTAAAGATATGCCTTAAGTAAGTAAGAAACTGTATTGGATAAGATGGTGAAGGGTTTTAAAGTGTAGTAATGTGATGTTATAGAGTAAGCTAAGAGTTTAGATGTTATAATAGAAGCATATGTGTGTACGTGAGGTAGCAGGCTATTGGGTGAAGGATAGACGCAGTGCAGCAGAATTAAGCAAAGGTGATAGGTTAGAAAAACAAAATAAACTCTGTGGCAACTTTCCGTTGGATCAGAATTGTTATAAATGATTATCAGCAAATCGGATATTAAAGATTTTATTTTTCAATTTCCAAAATCAATCTGAGACAGCCACAAACAACATCGATTGAATGCTGGGTGAACAGAGGACCAGCAGCAAAGGTGCTGTTCCGCCTTGTCCACACATGCCGAATTTTTGGACTAGTTTTTATACAGTTTTTCATGTCCAGCAGCAAATCCATTGTGTTTCTGTTTAGTCTCCATATTCATGTGTCTTCTTTCATTCGCTGATGAATTTTGAACAGATTTCTCGGCACTGGGCATGTCCTGAAGGGGGTTTTCTTGGAACAAGGTATTGGAATGGTGATTTTGGCTCCATCTTTAGGTCCTCCATCGAGATTGGCATCAGGCACTAATCGTCCAGGTGCACGGAGTCTGTCCTGACAGACGAGCCATATCTTGCTTGGCCATGTCTTTTTGGTTGTAAATTCGGGTTTGCTCTGCTGCTTTACAGGTGCAAAATAAGTCTCGATATTCGGAGGCGCTTTTTCTCTTTACGGGAACTAGAATTTACAATGCAGTTTTTAAGGTTATAAAGTACAATATATTCAATACATAATTTTATTCACTACATCTATCACAGTCTCAAATACTTTAATACACGAATTTATTTACTACATTTATCACAAGAATGTTATATATTGCCTTGTAACAAAAAAACTTGTGACTACTTTTGTGCTATGGCTGACTTGTTACTCCTCTAAAATCTCACGACCTCTGAGGCTGATGTTTATCTGTCCTAGGGTGACTATAATGCCTGTATCCCCAAATCGTCTGTTCTGTGTTCTGTACCTTTAAGACTGGTTCTGAGAGTGAGCAGGGAAAGAAGAAGCGCGCAGTTTGTTTTGAGAAACAAACTCACTCCTCTAAATCTGCTCTCGTCCTTGGGACTGTGTGTTTTTTTTTTTTTTTTCCTTCGTCGGATGCACGGAGGGCAGCCAGAGAGAGTTTTTTTCCCCTTTGTTAGTCTAGTTAGCTGAGGCAAAGAAGCTTTCCTAGACTGTTTTTTTTTCCTATTTTATTTTTCTTTCAGACTGTTTAAATCTGCTCTAGACTGAAAAACCCAGAGGAGCACCGAGATCTTGCACCCGTAGCCCACCGGGCCGGGACTCGGCATCTTCCAGCACTGAAGGGACTAATAAACAGACTCCTGGCACAGACTCTCAGTTTTGCCATCTCTCTTCGGAGCAGTGAGAGGTTTTATTGTTTCATATTATTATTATTGTTATTATTATTATTCATTCTTTATGCTTGTGGGCATTTTGTTTGTTAAATAAATAAGGCTTTTTCCACTCTTCTCTGAGAGAGTTATTTCCCCGGACCGGCTGGGAGGAGGGGCTGTTTGGATTTGCTTTTCAGAAGAACCCCATTCAGAAATTTCCTCCCAAATTTGCCCTAAACCAAGACATTATCTGAGTAATAAATCGTTTAATAGCCTTCCAGTAGTCCCATCCCTTCATTCAGGTGTCGATATTCCACAGCTACCAGACCTGCCTACTCACACCCAAATACAGGTAGTATGGGCACTAATGCTGGTTTTAAAACAATAATATGCCCAAATCAATGCCACTGTGCAAAGTACTCTGACTCCAAAACCCAATCTGTTATGTCGATGAAAATGTCAACCCGGAATAAAAGAAAGATATTACAAACCAAACAAATGGGTATCTCATAGTGCTAGCAACTGGATACCTGCTGTCCTGCATCTCTTACATGATTCAGCTTATGGACAGCATCCAAACCCTGGAATGGTCAGAACTCCAAAACTCAAAACTTGTTATGGATGCTTTTTCTTACCTAAAATTGGGAATCTTGTCTATTCCTGTGACAAGCCTTTTCAGACAGGGGAATCTCTCACCGAAATACCAGAGTGGGGCCTAGAGGATCCTTAATCCCAACGAATCCGCAGCCAAATACAGGGGAGGTCCCATCTGGGGTGCCAATTGAAACTGTTATAAATACATATTGTAATACTGGCTTTTCACAAATATTAAAATGGATGTTATATGTATAATGTTAAAGTAACTTTGCTATAAAGTTTTTATTTCTGCTATTAACTAAACTTAGACATAGTAGTGAAATAGCTGATATAGTTATGCTTGTGGTAATTGAACTGCCTGCTTGGTTGGGATAACATCCAATGAATGTATGATGAAGACCCCTGCTACTGATATGCCAGCTATCAACACCTACCATCTGTAGAAAGTATGGACCAAAACCCAAGCTGGAGGTGATAATAAGAATAGACTAAAACCACAGCCAAGAAATGTGCATGCTCTAAAAAGGTGGACCCAAAGAGGAGCCATGATAAACAGTTCTGGGAATATGTAAACTAGTTTGGGGAAAAGTTTAAATATGCATAATTTTTTATGAATATGCAATAGGATGATGCAATAAAAAAAGTATGTAAAGGGTGTCTCCGAAATAGCAGGTGAGCTCTTGGCTGAATGCCAAGCACCTGGCTGTTAAAATTTGCTTTATTTTAGTCTCCTATTGTCATTTATTAAATTTTTTAATTTTACCAGGTCAGTGAATGGGGGAACCCTAAAAACCCCCTCAGGGAAACTTCCAGGCTTTGCCCTGGAAAGATTTACCATAGAGGTTCCCTGCCTAGGCTGAAAGAGAAGACTTCCTTCATGGTGTCTTGCAGAACTACTGCCAATCTGCCCTGGATTGCTTCCTTCATTGGTCACTTAACCCTGCCCTCCCCAATTGTTTATCCCTCATACCCCTCTATAGGTTGCCTTACCCTTTGTACCACCCCTGTGCCCTCAGATCATTGTCTACTGTACCCTATACTTAAGCTGGCACACAGCACATGGTCTTGTCTTCTGTCCATGATCCCTTTAGCATGCTAAAATAAACCTTGCTGGAAAATATCATACAGGAGTCCCTTCCTGTCTTTCCTCTGCTGAGGCATGTATGTGTGCATGGACTTGAAATGGCTGTTCCTATGGCCTGCTCTGAGCAGCTTCTGGAGACGCTTCAAGAAGGTAGCAGCATTTTACAATCCTGCCACAATGCTATAAGTGAACCTTGTTTTTCACAAAACAAAGGGCTAAGCCAAAAAGCTTATGTGAGAAACAAGGTTTACTCTTTAAAATTTTAAGAGTTTAATAAGGGACAGTATTTAGTGCTGAAGTGCTTGGCAAACTGCCAGAAAGCACACAGTTAACTATAACAATTCTTTTTATATACCTTTTTCATTGCATTGGTTAAATGCATATTAATAAAGATTATATATAGTCAAACATTTTTTTGAGTTTACATTTTTCAGGAATTTTTTATCTTAGTTCGAATTTTGACTTCATTTTTTTAGAGTATGTGCTACAATGTAGATGTGATTTTGAGAGTTTTGTATTTTACTTCTTCACGAGGCCCACTAGTCTGTGGTTTGACAGTTACTGATAGTTGATGGGTCAGTGGTAGATTTTTTTTTTTCTTCTTTTGATGTTATTTGTTTTTTTCCAATGTTATTTACCATATAGACTTTCTAGCTATTTTTATAAGTACTTTTAATTAGCATTAGTTATTTTACTATTGTTAGTTAGTTACAGAAATAATGGCATTAGTTATTATTTCACAACTACAATTACTTTTGCAAAAGTTAATGTTGTAATATACAGTATATATTTTTTATTTTAATATTTTGTAAAAGCTTAAACGATAATATATATTTATTACACTAAGATATACACTTTACACAGGGAGTAGGGTATTAACTATAAACGGCTGACAAATTATATTATATCAAAAGCAATTAAAAAGAGATTACAAACTGTACTATATCAAAATAATTCACAGAAGCTAATAATAGTTAAAGACAATAACTACATAGCTATTTATAACACTTAGAATTCAACAACTTAGGAGTGGCTGTATTTGCATCCCAGTAATGACTCTGTCCAGAGGTCAGGACAAGTGGTCATTTATTTGCTGAGAATATCCAAAGAAACAAAAACTTTCCAGGGTTTATATACTTTGCAACACAAAGGCTTCCCATAATTTCCCCCCTTCTCATATCCATCCAGTTACATCATATGCATGCACCTTTTCCTCTTATGGTGTTCCATTTATTATCCTATTGTTTTAATTGCTTATTTAGACATTTATTCCATCTCTAGTTATTAAATAACTCCGAGGCTCCTCTAACTAAAACAATACCTTTTGACTGAAGCTTCTGGGGTGTAGCAACCCTCTTTAGTACAATACATTTGTCAGTCTAAGCTTGAGTTACTCTCTCTTCTTTCCCACAACATCAATTTCATTTTATTAAAACAAAGTTATCCATTAACTAAAACTAAAAGCAGCTAAAATAACAGGATTATAAAAACTGAAATAACAAAGTTACAAAAACATAGATTTCTTAACTAGTTTCAGTGCAACTCCTTACAAAATTCAAAGTAATTAAATTTCTTAGCTAAATACAATACATCTAACTTTCATTAGTCACTGTATCCATTAATCCTATTTGTTATGCTGTGTTAAATCTTTTTTGATCTCTTTGCTTTCTTTCCTCAGAGCATCAGTTTTCATCAGTCTTTTTGCAATGACTAATGCAATAAAACATCAGTATCTTTTTTTAAAATCTCTGTCGCAATTGCATTTATTTGTAAATGGAACTATAACGTTAAGTTCTGTAAAGACTTACAGACATAATAATAACTAGGATGGGCAATAATTTAGATTTTAAAAGAACAAATCAGATTAGTTTATACTTTGCCTTCTCTCACATCTGTTTGTGGAAGACAGTCCTTGCTTTCCTGTCAGACAATCTATGCAGTTCTTTTGCTAGTGTGGTCCCACTACTAATTTATCACAGGTGAGTCATCCTGGAAGCCTAAAATGTGACATATTTTATTTTTTCCTGAAATGTGTGTCCTCCCACCCTCTGCTTAAAAAACAAAGTTGTTTCACCATTTCATTTCATAGTGTATTCACACCACAGAATCACAGAATGGATAAGGTTAAAAGGGACCACAGTAGGTCATCTGGTCCAACCTCCCTGCTCAAGCAGGATTGTCTCAGAACACTGGCACAGGATTGTGTTCAGACAGTTCTTGACTATCTGCAGTGAAGGAAATTCCACAACTTCTCTGGGCAACCTGTTCCAGTGCATGATCACTGCGCAGTAAAAAAGTTCTTTCTCATGTTCAGGTGGAACTTCCTGTGCATTAGGTTCTGCCTGTTGCCTCTTGTCCTATTGCTCAGCACCACTGAGAAGAGCTTGGCTCCATCCTCTTGACACCCACTCTTTAGATATTTATACACAATAATGAGGTCCCCTCTCAGTTGCCTCTTTTTAAGGCTGAACAGGCCCAACTCCCTCAGCCTTTGTCATAAGAGATTCTCCAGACTCTTGACCAACTTAGTAGCTCTTCACTGGATGTGCTCCAGGAGCTCCATATCCTTCTTGTACTGAGGAGCCCAGAACTGGACAGAATACTCCAGATGTGGCCACACCAGGGCTGAGTAGAGGGGCAGGATCACCTCCCTCAACCTGCTGTCAATGCTCTTCCTAATGCACCCCAGGATACCATTGGCCTTCCTGGCCACAAGGGCACACTGCTGGCTTATGGATAGTTTGTTGTCCACCAGGATCCCCAGGTCCTTCTCTGCAGACTTGCTTTCTAGTAGGTCAGTCCTCAACCTGTACTGGTACATGGAGCTATTTTTCCCCAGGTGCAGGACCCTGCATTTGCCTTTATTGAATTTCAGATGGTTCACTGCCCATCTCTCCAGCCTGCTGAGGTCTTTCTGAAGGGCTGCACAGCACTCTGGGGTATCAGCCACTCCTCCCAGCTTTGTGTCACCAGTGAACTTACTGAGGAGGCATCTACCCTTACATCCAAGTCATTGATAAATAAGTTAAACAACACTGGGCCCAGTATAGTACCCTGGGGGACACCACTAATGACAGGCCTCCAGCTAGACTGTGACACTGAGTACAACCCTCTGGGATTTGCCACTCAGCCAGTTTACAATTCATCCCACTTTCCACTCATCCAACCCACACTTCCTGAGTTTGCCTATGAGTATTTAATGAGAGACAGTGTCAAAAGCCTTGCTGAAGTTGAGGTAGACAATACCTACCACTCTTCCCTCATCAGTCCAGGTAGATATTTTATCACAGAAGGAAATCAGGTTGGCCAAACATGACTTACCTTTAGTGAACCCATGCTGAGTACTCCTGATCACCTTCTTGTCATCCATGTGCCAAGAGATGGCCTTCAGAATGAGGTACTCTATTACATTTCCAGGGATTGAGGTGAGGCTGTCTGGCCAATAGTTCCCTGGGACCTCCTTCTTGCTTGTTTTGAAGACCAGGGTGACATTTGCTTTCTTCCAGTCCTCAGGCACCTCTCCTGATCTCCATGACCTCTCAAAGATGATTGTGATATGATGTCCACAGGCTCTCTCAGCAGTCATGGATGCATCCCATCAGGGCCCATGGACTTGTGGATGTTGAGTTTGTTTAGGTGTTCTCTAACCCAATCCTCCTTTACCAAGGGAAGGTCTTCCTCCCAGCATTCTTTTACCCTGGTCTCCTGGGTCAGAAATTCCTGGGGGCTGATCTTGTCAGTGAAGACCGATGCAAACAAGGCATTCAGTAACTGCCTTTTCTGTGTCCTCTGTTACCAGGGTCCCCTCTCCATTTACTGATGGACTCACATTATCCTTTGTTTTCTTTTTGTTATTTATGTATTTGAAAAAGATCTTTTTGTTATCCTTGACATGCTTGGCCAGATTTAATTCTAGATGGGCCTTGGCCTTTCTAGTCTTATTTTTACTTATCCTGACCACCTCTCTATATTCACTCCAAGTGACCCGACCTTGCTTCCATCTCCTGTGAACTTTTTATTTATACTTGAGCAATGACTGGAGTTCTTTATTCATCCACAGAGGATTCTTGTGCCCATGGCTTGACTTCTTTCTCATTGGGATGTAATGTTCTTGAGCCTAGAGGAAGTGAGCTTTGAACATTGACCAACTCTCCTCGACCCTTCTTTCCTGCAAGGACTGTTCCAGTGTGATTCTTCCAAGAAGATCCCTAAAGAGGCTAAAGTTAGTTCTCCTGAAGTCCATGGTCATAATCTTGCTTTCTGTCATGCTACCTTTATGACCAGGATTTCATAATGTATGTCATAATTTCTGCTATATCATAGATTTCTGCTGTGGTCATAATTATGACCAGGATGTGATAATGTATGTCAAAGTGTAGGAGACTTTATAATTTTAATTGCACTTAACTTATGTCTTGGGGTGATTTTATGATCATACTTTATTCCCTAAGCATCTGCTTTATGCCCAGAAATGTTGGCGGTATCTTTAAGATGTTACCAACTTAAGGTGTAATTTCTTGCTGCGCCACAGTCTTGGCAGCTGAAATATCAGCTGCGCCACAAACAGGCCTTAACTCTGGGGCCTAGTCTGGGTGATTCAATCACAGTCCAAATACAGATCATGTCCACCTTCCCTAAGAAATTCTACTACACACCTTAAGTTGGTAACAAGGGCAAAGGGTTTTTCTAGTAGATACTAAGTATAGCACTTGGTGGGGACACAGTAGCTGCTTTAAGAGTTTGTTCAACGAAGTGTGTTTGCATTTTTCTCTGTGCTGTGTGCCAATGGAAGAACACCTGTGAATGTAAACTATGTAGCAATGTATATAACCTGCCATCTTAGCCAGAATAAACGGAGAACGTAGGATTAACCATACTGGTCGGACCTGCGTTTTTGCTCTTGCCAACTTCTCACTTATTTTGGCGTTCCCTCAGCTTTCTCAAGTGTCTCTTAATCTGTCTACAAATTTGATAAATGTTTCATCTGTCCCTTGCTGAATATCAGAAAAGTTTTGTTGTGGGGTAGTACCATCAGGTGTTTGGAACAGACCACTTTGAGCAGTATTTTTAATGTCTTCTAAAGCAGCTCTGGGTAGGTGCTGGACTTGCTCCTGAGGTTTTTCAAATTGTCCTCCACTCAGGTGCTCTACAGTAAAATGAGCTCTGCTATCCTCACTTTTGTAATTTTTTAATAATGCTTTCAGTTGTTTTTTCCAAATAGCTACCCACAGAACAAGCTCTGTAGGTGATAGGAGGAGGGACATAACATGCCAAATATCATGAGGAACAAACACATGTGATAGGATAGGGTTAAAATGATTTCTAAAGGCATAAGAGTAGGACCTAGCTTCACTGTAACCAGGATGTTATTTTCATGCTATTGTTTTAATCAAACTAAGTATAACTTGCCTAGGTAATAATCAGGGGAGGAGGGGGAATGAATGTAATACCTAGGCCCTAAAAATAAAGTTAGATGTTCTTTAGTAAGTCAAGGTGAACCTGTACCTGTATCATAATCATTTGATAAATTACCTTATTGTTAATTGTAAGTATCTGGTAACCAAATATGATTATTATCTCAAACATGAATCATGAGAATCTTAAACACAAAACATGAAAATCTTAAATACGAATCCTGAGAATCAATTGTTCTAAATTCATGCTTGGGTAAAATCAATAGAACAATGGGGTTTAATGGTTAACATGTATACTTATGTAACAAGAAAGTATAAAACTGTGTCTATTCCGAACCTCTGGTGGAGTCAAGATTTGGGTCCTCGGACCCCTGGCTCTCAGAGCTCTCCAATAAAGCACCGCATACAATCATTCTGTGATTGTGTGTTTCTTCCTACACTAACACATGAGCTGAGAAAGTTACTTGTAATAGATTTTTAAAATATGGTGACTTTCTTCCGTAGTCTTTTGAGGTTTTACATAATTCTTTGAGTTCTCCATAAGGGATGGAGTCCCACTTTGGATTTCTGCCTCTTTTATATATCGCTGGAGCTGCTAAGCTTTGTAATTTTTCAGCAAAATCCCAATTACTACCCAGTGATCCTGACAGCCATTGTCTGAATCTGAAAAATCACTGTCCTCCTCTGAAGAGGAGAGGGATCTGCGAATTGAAGCACGAAAACTTAGGTGCCTGCTCAGGTGCTTGGAACTTTTGGTGTTTGAACTGCATTGTCTGTGAGTAGGTTGAATCCCAGCTTCTGTGCTGGGAGTGTGGGAACTGTGAGTGTGTAGATAAGGGAAGGTGGAGGTCCTGCAGGGGTAGGGAGCCACAGTGAGAGGGGGAGGTTTGGGTTGCGGAGCGGAACCTGAGGGAATAGCAGCAGGACCCAGGGAGGGGAGGCTAAGGGCGGCATTTGACGGGGGGTAGGGGACCCGGTGGCTGGGGGACGGCAGGGAACGCCCAACGCAGAGGTGGGACTTGCCGCTAGGGCGGAGCGCCGAGGTGGGGAGGAGGAGGGGAAGGGAGGAGGAGGATCCCAGACGTCATTTTGAGTGCCCAAGGCAGGAAAAATTCTCTCCAGATCATTCAAAGTGGCAGAATCGACCATGTGCTGAGCGCCATCTTGGCTCATAGAATTAAATGGGGATGCAGGGAAAATGGATTCAGGAAAGAGGTTAGGGGTAGGATCCAGGCTGATATGGCCATTATCAGGCTGGAAAGGGGATGAGAGAGGACTGGAAATGGCAGAAAGGTGGTGGCACTTTTTCACCTTATCCTGGTGGGTTCCATCTACAGACCTGTTCCGAGGGGGCAAAGGCCTAGGTACAGGGGGGTAGGGACATGATAGCTGGGGTACAGAGCCTCTAATATTTTTAGAACCCTCCCCCAAGGTCACAGTCACCACATAGATAGAATGAAAAAGAGGATAGAATTTCCCAACCCAAAAATATCCCTGAATTTGCAGATGATATAAGGTCTTTCCAAGATTATCCCAAAATTCTATAGACAGGACAGACTGAGAGGTAACACCCAAAAAATATTTTAAAAATCCAATGAAAAAGAACCTTAAAATCCCCCTTAGAGAAACTAACATTATTTCAAACAAGGGCATTATGTACATGGGGGTAAACTTTTTTCTGCTCGATGGTTAGTTTCCTACCCATTGGGCTCTCTTCCTCCCATGAGATTTTAAAAAAGAGAAAGAAAAAAAAATATAAAAAGATGACTTTCACTAGAATATACTCACCACTCCAGTAGGTCAAAGGAAATAATCTCATGGAAGTTTAGTTGAAAGGACCAGTCCTCCTTGACCAGAAGGTTATTGGTCCCCTCCAGAGAAACTGTCCAGAAAATTGGATTTTTTCTCTAGGGGAAGTAGCACTTGAATGAGACTTGAAAATCCAGTCCAGAGGTTTCTGGAGACGCTTCCAAAAGAGCTAACGAAGAGCTCTAAGGTTCAAGCACCACGTGGCACACCATTTGTAGCAGAGTGCCTTTTAGGAGTGGAGTTACTGCCAGATCCTAGTCAGCTTCTCCAGTGGAAAGGCCGTTTGGGAAGAATTCAGGTAAAGCAATCAAACTCACATATCCACACATGCCACGAGGCTAGCTCAGCAAGGAGAGGCAAGAAGACCTTTGCACTAGATCAGTTCCAGCCAGGTTTATTTCCAGGTGCTGAAGGGAGATCCAGAACAAAAAGGACCAAACGTGCTGGGCTCAAGCTTAAGTATGAGGTTCAGCAGCCAATGACCTTGAGGCACTGGGGTGGTGCAAAGGGCAGGTAAGGTCAGTGACCTATAGGGAAGATGGGGCCAGTCACCAGGGTCCCACAACCAATGGATTAACAGGAGAAAAAGAAACCAGGAGAAAATGAGACTGGGGTACAGTTACAGGGTGTCACAAGACACTACAGGGCTAGGTGGGCAGTCTCTATTCCACCAGTTCCTTCCAAGGCCAGACCCTGGGAGTTATTTCAATGGGCTCTAGGGACTCCACAATACCTCTTTCCTCTAAGTCTGTTACCACCCTGTCAACACCCAAGCATGTGGCTTCTTGTATTGTAGCTGTTAGGTTTGCAGTATTGGGTACCACAGCTGTTAGTGGGGCTGTGTTGGCATTTAAGTGCTGGTAATCAACAGTGAACTACAACAGTTCTGTTTCTTGCTGCAGCAGGAATTTTTGGGTCAGGGAGTGCAGGTGCTGCACAAAATAACTGCACTACAGCCTTCCAATTTCTTTTGGGGCTGGGTTCAACATTTGAACTGAAAGACCCCATGTTGGCATCTGGCAGATGCCAGGTGTGACCATTCAGAACATCAAAATCCAAAATGTTTTCATTAAGATCTCTAATTGCAAAGCAAGTAGCCAACATCCACTCCTTGCTGGAGAGCTATAAATTAACCTCAGCAGCTTGGCAGATACCACTTGCTCTGTTTACTCCAGTGATCTTACCTCTTCACCATCCAGGTTGTACATCCAGTTTCTCATAATCCTGCTGCGTTAATATTGAACTTTGTGCTCCCATATCTATTAGAAATTATATTATTTGTGTCCTGGTTTAGGGTAAATCTGGGAGGAAACCTCCGAATGGGGTCCCTCTGGAAAGCAAAACCAAACAGCCCCACCCCCAACAGGTCCGGGAAAAAATCTCCTTAGAGAAAAGTGGAAAAAACTATTTAACAAAGTACCCACAAGCACAAAAAATGAATAATATGAAACAATAAAACCTCTCACCATTCTGAAGTGAGATGGGAAAATTGAGAAAGTCCTTGCCATGGGTGTAGCTCGGCTCGCTCAATCTCTCATCAGTCCCTCTGGCGCTGGAAAATGCTGTCCTGAGCCCTGGTGGGCCGCAAGCATGAGATCTGGGTGTTTTCTGGGTTTTCAGTCCAGAGCAGATTTAAATAGTCCAAAGAAAAAGGAAAAAAAACAGTCCAGGGAACTTCTCTGCCTCAGTTAGCCAAAAACTAACTAAAAGCAAAGGAGATCTCTGTCCTGCTGTCTGTCCGTGCTGTAGACAACACAGCCCAGGAGCAGAATGTGGAGGAGTGAGTGCAGTTTCTGAAAACAAACTTGGCGCTTCTCTTTTCTCCCCCTTTGCTCTCAGAACCAGTCTTAAAGGTACAGAACCCAATATGCAACATAAACAGAACAGACAATTAGGGGATACAAGCATCATAAAGCCACCCTCGGACAATTTTCAATGAGAGCCAAGTGGGATCCAAATGTATGGGCCATTATTATGTATGCATTGATAGGATTCCATTTGTTGGATTTTAATCTCACCTAGTTTATGGCCGCAATACTTTTGTAAATCAGCTACTTGGATTGAATTGAGTTATTTTTCAAGTATGGTTCCCCTGTCCACCTTGAGGTTTTTTAGTGGATCCAATTTCGTGCAAAAAGGAATTTAAGGGAGGTAGAGAAGCCTTTTCCCTTAGTTCATTACCACAAGGATCACTCACTATGTTTCCATTAATGTCAGGGGAATCAGTTTGTATAAGCTTCATTTCAACTTCAGTCTCCTGCTTTCTTTGAATATTTGTCCTGCAATTTTGCCACCCCTATCAGAGACCAGTAAGTAGTTGTCCTGGGTTGTAGTATAAGATATGCACAAAGTATTCTATCACCACCTTCATGAACTGTTGAAACCAATTGTTGAAGCAGTGTTCTTCCAGGTTCCCCCTCCCTCTTCTGTTAAGGTGTCCTCTGTTAAAGTGTCTTTTGTTAATGAGTCTTCTGTTAATGGCCTGCTGCATGACTCATAGATAACTCCCACCGGGAGTTCTCTCTCTTTAATGAGCCATCAAGGACCCCTGTATGACTCATTATCCCATTGTGAGATGCTCCGCCCAGGGGGAGGAGCCAAGCATTCTCACCTGGATATAATCTGGGATTTGGGACAATACGAGAGACCTTACCCACTAAATTCCCAGAAGATCAGAGCTACCAGACCTTTCTATGGGATCACTGCTTCCATCATCCCGCTCAAGTTGTATTCTGACTCTGTCAGTGGTTTTTTTTGTATTATTGCATTTATTTTATTTTATCCTTTTTTCTTCTTCCTATTAAATTGTATTTCTGACTTGGAGCATCTCACTCGTTTAGCTTTCAAACCACGGCATATTTTTGGCCCCAACGTGGGGCACGAGGCACTGAGGAAAGTCAGAATTACAATTTCGTATTGAAGCAGGCACCTGTTCACTATGATCCTCAGCATGCTTACATGTGTCTCATACCTATCTCTCTATATTTTTCCACACCTGGGGTACTATCTGCCAGTCTTAATGCTCCTGTGTAGACCAGGATATGGTACTAAAATTGCTTTATTGGTCTATTATGTCCATTGCTTGATAAACTCCGAGGCAATGAACATCATTCAGAATATATACCCAGCTTTGTATTCTTGTTCTGGTCTAGGATGCTACGTCTGGGGCCTCAACAATCTCACCCAGCCCCTGTGGGGAGGGGTAAAGAATGATTTTTTCCAGCTTTTCAGGCATGATACAGTAGTTTTTGAAAATATTGAGTACCCTCTAAATACCAAGAACAGCATGATGTTATTGTTAGTCCTGCTTTCTCTTCTCTGCATGGCCCTCACCATGCTTAGAATCAAAACACTACATGGTGTGATGCAGCGTGTTCTTAAGGAAGAGGAAGAGGGAAAAAGAAGCAAAGCAACAGCATCAGCATCTACACAGACTGTCACAAAGAAGAAGAGAGCCAAAGGCAGGGCAACAGTGTCCACATCTACACAGACCATCACAGAAGAGAAAGAAGCCAAAAGTGAGGCAACAGTGTCCACATCTATGCAGACTGTCATGGAAGAGAAAGGAACCAAAGGTGCCATCACCATCTCCACACAAACCATCACTGAACTGGAACAGCCTAAACCAGTAGCAGTTGCCACCACTCAGAAGAAGAAATTAAGGAGCAAATCAGTCCGCATAGTGACTGACAAGAATGCAGCAGGACCTTCGCACCCAGCAGAAGAAACAGAGACAGAGATCATCACTCGCTCTCTATCTCTGGGTGAGCTGCGTGACCTGCGAAGGGAATTCACCCACCAAACCAACAAGTCCATCCTGACCTGGCTGCTCCACATCTGGGACTCTGCAGCCAATAACACCATTCTGGATGGAATTGAGGCCAGGCAACTGGGATCGCTGTCCCGGGATGTGGTCATTGACCAGGGCATTGGAAAAACCCAAGAACCTCTCAGTCTCTGGCAGCGACTGCTAACAAGTGTGAAAGACAGATACCTTTGTAAAGAAGACCTCCAAGTACACCAAGGAAAATGGAGCACAATAGAACAAGGTGTCCCATGCCTGAGGGAATTGGCCGTGCTGGAGATCATTTTTTCAGAAGACGAGAGATTTCCTAAAAGCCCAGATGGCGTCCAGTGCACATCACGGATGTGGTTAAGATTTGCTCGGCTTGGACCAGAGATGTACTCACGTTACCTGGCAACACTGCAATGGAGGGAAGGTGAGGACAGGGTGGGTGTCTTGGTGAACAAACTAAGAATTTACGAAGACACTGTCACCGCCCCAGTTCGTACCCATGCCTTGTCTGTGAAAACAAGACTGGCTGAGCAAGTCAGGAGTTTGATTGCAGAAGGCCATCAGAAACTGAAAGAAGAACTTAAGGAAGAAATTTACCAAATCTCACCAGAGCCAACGAGTGTCTGCCATTAGGAGCAGGCATTCCTCAGCCAGGGAGAGAAGATACACACCACGAGGTAACCTCTGGTCTTTCCTTCGAGAGCATGGAGAAGACATGAAGAAGTGGGGTGGAAAACCCACCTCCTCCTTAGCAGCCTGGGTACGTGAGCTGAAAAGAGAAACACCACAAGAAGCCCATCTAGAATCAATATCGCTCCAGTCTCTTGTGCACAGAACCCCGCACGGTACAAGAATGATGATATGACTGATCCTCTTGAAGGGACTTCAGAAACATATTTACAGGAAGAGAACAATGTATGCCATGATCAGGAATAGGGGGGCCCTGCCTCTGGCCAGGTAGAGGAAAGAGACAATCGGATCTACTGGACTGTGTGGATCCGATGGCCTGGCACATCTGACCCACAAAAATATACAGCATTAGTTGACACTGGGGCCCAATGTACCGTGATACCATCAAGGTATGTAGAAACAGAACCCATTTCTATCTCTGGGGTGACAGGAGAGTCCCAGCTACTGACTGTATTAGAGGCCAAAGTGAGTTTAACTGAGAACGGGTGGCAAAAACACCCCATCGCGACTGGCCCGGAGGCCCAATGTATCCTTGGCATAGACTATCTCAGGAATGGATATTTCAAAGACCCAAAAGGATATCGTTAGGCTTTTGGGATAGCAGCAGTGGGAAAAGAAAACATCAGACAGTTGAATACTTTACCTGGTCTCTCAGATGACCCCTTTGCTGTAGGACTGCTGAGAGTCAAAGAACAACAGGTACCAATTGCCACAGCAACAGTCCACCGTCAGCAATACCGCACTGACAGAGACTCTGTGATTCCCATACATGAGATGATCCGTAAACTGGAGAGCCAAGAGGTGGTCAGTAAAGCTCATTCACCTTTTAACAGCCACAAACAGCCCTATATGGTCCGTGCGTAAGTCCAGTGGAGAATGGAGACTGACAGTGGATTACCGTGGTCTAAATAAAGTCATGCCACCACTGAGCACTGCCGTGCCAGACATGTTAGAGCTTCAGTACGAGCTGAAGTCCAAGGCAGCAAAGTGGTATGTGACCATTGATATTGCCAATGCCTTCTCCATTCCTTTGGCAGCAGAGTGCAGACCCCAGTTTGCCTTCACCTAGAGGGGCGTGCAGTACACCTGGAACTGATTGCCCCAGGGGTAGAAACACAGCCCCACCATCTGCCATAGACTAATCGAGGCTGCACTGGAGAAGGGTGAAGCTCCAGAACACCTACAGTACATTGATGACATCATCGTATGGGGGAACACCCCAGGGGAGGTCTTCGAGAAAGGAGAGAAGATTATCCAAGTCCTGCTGAAAGCTGGTTTTGCCATTAAACGAAGTAAGGTTAAGGGACTGGCTCAAGAAATCCAGTTCCTGGGAATGAAGTGGCAAGATGGACGTCTCCAAATCCCCACAGAGATAATCAACAAAATCACTGCCATGTCCCCACCTACTAACAAGAAGGAAACACAAGCTTTCCTAGGTGCCATAGGCTTTTGGAGGATGCACATTCCTGAGTACAGTCAGATCGTGAGCCCTCTCTACCTGGTTACCCGCAAGAAGAATGATTTCCACTGGGGTCCTGAACAGCAACAAGCCTTTGTTCAGATCAAGCAAGAGATTGCTCACGCAGTAGCCCTTGGCCCAGTCAAGACAGGACCAGATGTGAGGAATGTGCTCTACTCTGCAGCCAGGAGTCATGGTCTGTCCTGGAGCCTTTGGCAAAAGGTGCCTAGGGAGACTCGAGGCCAACCATTGGGATTCTGGAGCCGAAGTTACAAAGGCTCTGAAGCCAACTACACTCCCACAGAGAAGGAGATCTTGACTGCCTATGAAGGAGTTCAAGCCACCTCAGAAGTGATTGGCACTGAAACACAGCTGCTTTTGGCACCCCGACTACCAGTGCTGGGGTGGATGTTCAAGGGAAAGCTCCCTTCCACACATCATGCCACTGACACCACATGGAGCAAATGGATTGCCCTCATTACACAGCGCGCCGGTATTGGAAACCCAAATCGCCCTGGGATTCTAGAAGTTATAACAAACTGGCCAGAAGGTAAGACTTTTGAATTTTCGTCTGAAGAAGAAGAAAAGCAAGTAACACGTGCCGAGGAAGCCCCACCATATAATGAGCTACCAGAGACTGAAAGACTATATGCTCTCTTCACTGATAGCTCATGCTATTATTATCCTTATCGGATTTGGAATCAGGGTTCTCTGTGGTTTTATCATCATCACAATCATAGAAAATATCCCTGTCCCAAGTCTCAGGGTCTATATTATGTACTGACTTGTGGAGCCTTGTATTCAAAACAAGAGGCAGTTTCTCCAGCAACATATTGCCTCTGCACTCTGCTGCAGCAAGCAGAGTTTAATGTGGTCAACCTCAGTTTTAAGATGATAATTTTCAATTCTAAGTTTATCAATTCATATTCCCAATTATTTTCCTGTTTCCTTTGTGGCAGTGCATGTTTTAGGTTTTTGAATTTGTATTTGTATTTTGTTATTTGTCTGTACTTGGTATGTCCCTTTACCCCCCATTCCCTGAACACACCTGGTTTCCCCCGATATAACCCCACCCCCTTCCCTTTCTCGATTGGCCCAGAGTGTTCCCCGCCCAGGCTGCCAGCTGGGAAAAGGGGGGCACAGTGGCTGAGCAGGGGTTCTGGCTTCTGGTTCTGGCTCTGTTCTGCACGTGGCCAGCCACAAGAAATAAACACCTTTTTCCTACCCAAGCCGGACCCACTCCTCATTTCCAAGCCTCATCCAAGCTTCCAGCCAGCAGAATTGGAGGACCCACAGACTGCTATAAATTGGCCTGGGGAACTGCTAGCCGGTAAAAGCACCCCCACGGACACACCACTTTATATTCCGTCTCAAAGGTTAATGGTGACTTCAACACCTCAATTTCTGATTTCAAAGCACTATACACTACATCAAAAATTTGTTTGGAAGCAAAAGAATCCATGGTTTCTTCCTGTGCACAGGAGAAACAGGGTCCTAAAACTGCACACATGCTACCTTTACCTTTTCCCTCTTTAGACTGTTGCTCAGCCTGACATTGCTCAATGCATTCCACCACTCTATCTTTCCAAAACCTTTGAGCCCACTCCTTCTATGCCTGGGAAGGGGCACATTTATATTTTCGCAGCAGATTACAATCCTGTCTGTGATGTCAAATTTTCTGTCAGATGAAAAGGGGAGATTTCCTCACCCCTCGGAGGGCAGTTTGGCATCTTTCCACAGTGGTGTTATTTAAAAGGGCATAGAAGTACATAAATGTCATTTGACTGCAGGAACATGCTTCTACTTCTGGGTAAAAGATTACTCTCTAACTTACAGGTAACGGACAGTTAATCATGTATTGTCAGAGATATTCTCACTGAAGTGTTAAGTATTTTACTTGTATGAACCTGGGGAGGAGTGCTATCAGTCAGAAAATTACATTACTGCTTTTGACTGTCTGGAAACAGTGTTTACTAGTTTATTACTGATAAATGTTTTGTAAGAAATGTTATTTTCAGCAGGGCAGTGAAAAAGTGTCTATTGTTTTAATTCCAGAACTTCTCCACCTCATTCCAAAATATTTCAGTGAATTTTGTCAAATTTCAGCAATGTCCTTTTAAGCAGACAGGAACAATCAAACCTTTATATTCAGTGCTACTGAAACAAAAATCTGTTTACAACAGTGTATCTACTATTTTAAAATATAAGAAATGATAAAAATATAGTAAAAGTCAGATAGCGATGAAAACATCTGTTGTTAGCATTCTGCATAAATTTTATTATGGAAAATGGGGGGGAGTTTATTGACATAATACATTTTTCTCAAACTATAAGTAAGCAGTTTTTCATGTTACTTCAAAATATTAGTGGATCTGCAAATGTAGGAAGCAAGAAGTTATGATTCAGCTCTGACTAAACAATTAGGATTTTTTGAATAAAAATACTGAAGATATTTTAAAGAAACATTAAAAAGCTTGTTTAACAATCAGAGCAGTCTGTGTACAATGTTTCCTCATAAACAGATTTGAAACATAAGATACCTGAAACTAAGTACATCAATATTCCTTGTGGTTTTGTTCTATATTGTATTCCATGATTTCGCACTCTAGGTAAGTGATATGACTATACCTAAATTTATGCAGCTGGCATTATCCTGACACGTTGTATTAATCTGTCATTAATTTGAGAGGAAATTATCATAGAATCATTTAGTTTGATAAAGACCCTTAAGATCATCAAGTCCAACCATAAACCTAACAATACCAAATCCACCATTAATTATGTCCCTAAGCACCACATCTACATGTCTTTTAAATCTCTCCAGGGATGGTGACTCCACCACTTCCCTGGGCAGCCTTTTCCAATGCTTGACTGTTGCAATAGGACACAAAATAAAGATACTTGACTCAAGTTAGAAAGCAGTAGAAATCAGAAGCTTTATTTACAATTCATTCAGTCCTTTTATAACATGCTTTGCTAAGAAGGCATGTTATTGGTGCATAGGACTTGTCGGAGTCCAGGGCATTCCTTTGGTTGCCCTGGATGGTCACAGACCTCGGCAGAGAGGCCTGGGACCCAAGAAAGAGGGTTTGAATCCTGGACAGGGGGTCTGTCCAGGGGGGTTGCCTGGAACAGACCCCACGAAGACACTGGCTTTGATTTTAGTCTATGGAAAAAGCTTTTAACATTGAGAGAAGAATTACAAGTCACAAAAGTGTGAAAACAGTAGTTTAGCACAGCACAGGGTGAAAAATTTTGTAGTTTTAGGATTCTTAGCATAGAGGTAAATAGGGGACAAGGTGGAGGATTTAGGGTGTTGCCCTAAGTTCTTCTCCTTCTTCCTCGTCCTCAATCTTCTGATGTGACGTGGGCACAAAGTAGTTGAGAGAAGATTGGGTCAAAGCAGAAATGACCTTTTTAGTATAGATAATAGGCATTGGCACAGAATTGTAAATAACAGACACGTAATTATCTGTATAAAAAGGTAGCGACCTCCCATCACGGGGGGAGTCGCCCTGTGTCCGAGCTGCTGTGAACATCTCGGCTGGGCACAGAGGAATTTGTAAGATAAGAAATAATAAACAGGCAAGAAACCAAGAAACACCAAGACCTTGAGACTCCTCTTCATTCGCGTGCCGAGCCAAAAGGCTTCAGAGGGACAGAGAGCAGAAAAAGAACCAGCCCGAACCACCACCGCCCGAACCACCAACCTAAATCTCGGGTAAGAAAGAAAACCCAAAAAACCCGAGAGGACTGACACCTCTTCCATTGGCTAAGTAACAGAAATAGCAAACAACATCTATTTTTATGGGAAAGGAATATTGTTTACACAAGGTTGTTTTGGGAAAAAGAAAACTGTTGAAAAGTTTCCCTTGGGAAGAGCTCAGGCACAGAAAATATCGGGTCCATGCTTGACCACCCTTTCAGTGAAGAAATTTCTCCTAATATCCAATCTAAACCTCCCCTGACACAACTTTAGGCCATTTCATGTCATCTTATTTCTTGTCACTGAGGAGAAGAGACCAACACCCACCTCATTGCAAAAGTGTTTTTTTTGCTGGTGCAAAAGAGGATGTCCTTGTTATAGATTCTTTTCTTGAAAATAAAACTAAACAGAATTTCAAGAAGGTGACAGAATGCATGTGAAAGGATAATCTATTTTAAAGTGTAAGAAAATTCTAGAAACTATACAGCCATATATTAAAAATCTACAAAGCTACAAATATATAAAAATATATATAGACAGCTAAAAATCTTCAGGCATCATTTCCCCCCTTTAGAGACTTGACAAAAATTCTATCTTGTCTAGTCTCTACCTGTTATATTTAAAGATGACTAGAAACTACAGCACTGAATCCTACAGAGGTTATTATGCAGACACTAACTACAAATATAACTAGTATGAACAGCTTTTTTATCCAAGTCCAGTTTGGTAACTATGAAGTAAGTGTATGGAAGATACTTTCAAAGTCCAATGAGTCATCTTTTAGAGTTACCTGATGTAAAATTTGAGTTTGTTTCTAAATTTCCACCAAATCTTTATTACTTCTTCCACTCTGATCTATATAAGAACAACTAGTGTTAATTACTATACACATGCCCCCTTGTGAGGCTAGAAGAACATCGAGAGCCATTCTGTTTTGCAGAACCACACGAGACAAACCATGCACGACTTCTTGCAAGGCCATGATTGCATCTGAAGTTTGATTCTCAATAAATACATATATAAAAAGTATATAAAAAGCTGAAAATCTTAAAAATCTTTAGTCATCAGCCACACTATTGCTGTGTGTTGCATGGCCTGGTTTTTGGTAGCGGGGGGCCACAGAGGTGGCTTCTGTGAGAAGGTGCTGGAAACTTCCCCCTTGTCCAGCAGAGGCAATCCCTGATGGCTCTGGAGATGGACATGATGCTTGCCAAGGTTGGGCCAATTAGAGATGACAGTAAAGTCTAGTCTCTGTGATAACATATTTAAGAAGAAATTCCAAACAAAGGGGGGGGGGTGTGCACTGTTAATTCCATATAGAGAAGAGGAGGAGGTGAGAACATGTGAAGGAAACAACATGGATACACCAAGGTCAGTGAAGAAGGTGGGGGAGGAGGTGCTTCAGGCACCAGAGCTGACATTCCTCTGCAGGCCGTGGTGATGACCATGGTGAAGCAGGCTGAACCCCTGCAGCCCATAGGGGATGCAGAGATCCACCTGCAGCCCATGGGGGAGGTGCCCACACTGGAGCAGATGGATCCCTGGAGGGGGCTGTGGTCCAGTTGATAGCATAGGGTTAAAATGTTTCTAAAATCATGGGAACTGTATACAATAGATTCAGGGGAGGTGCAAAAAAGGTTGGGCCTGGATAGGCCTGAGAAGGGGAACAAAACTACGCAGGCCCTGGAAACAAAGGTTAGGTTTTTTCTTTACTAGATCACGTACAGAAGAAACTGCACCTGCATAATCATCATATGATCAGTGATATGATTGTTAATTGTAATGATTGTTTGGTGATGGAATATGATTATTATCTTAAACAAGAATCATGAGAAATGATATTTGGGGGGCTTGATGGAAACTACAAGAATTCATGCTTGGATAAGATCAATGTATACAATAGAACAATATGAGTTTAATAATTAATATATATAGTTATAAACCAAAAGGGTATAAAAACATGTCCATTTCAAATCCACGTCGGAGTCAGATTTGGGTTTGTACCCTTGTTAGCGTGAGGAAGAAACACACAATCACAAAGTGATTGTCTGTGGTGCTTTATTGAAGAGCTCTGAGAGTCAGGGGCCTAGAGGCCCAAATCTTGACTCCACCAGAAGTTCGAAAATAGACACAGTTTTATACTTTGTTATTACATAAGTATATATGTTAAACATTAAACCCCATTGTTCTATTGCTTCTACCCAAGCATGAATTTAGAACAATCGCTATTTTTAGGATTCGTGTTTCAGACTCTTATGAGTCGAATTCAAGATTCCCGTGATTTGTATTTAAGACAATAATCATATTTAGTTACCAGATGCTTACAATTAACAATAAAGTAATTTATCAATGATTATGATATGGGTACAGGTTCACCTTAACTTACTAAAGAACATCTAATTCTATTTTAAGCCTTAGCATTACATGCATTCCCCTTCCCCCTTTCGGTTGCCTAGGCAAGCTATACCTGGCTGCCTCAGAACAATAGCCTGAAATCACACCTGGTTACTGCGGAGCTAACTCCTATTCCTATGTCCTTTAGAAATCATGTTAACCCTATCCTATTACCCTGTACCCCTGATTCCCAGAGCTCTTCAATAAAAGCACCTGCATATAATCATTCTGTTATTATGTGTTTCAACGCTAACACAGTGGGAGACCCAGTGGAGAGAGGGAGCCCCTGCTTCCAAGCGGGAGCAGCCTGTTCTTGGAGGACTGCACCCTGTGGAAGAGTGACTCATGCTGCGGCAGTTTTGGGAGGACTGCTGCTCTTGAGATTGGACCCACATCTGAGAAGTTCATGGAGAACTGTTTCCCATGGGAAGGGATCCCACAGTGTAGCAGGGGAAGGACTCCTCTCAGTGAGCAGCGGAAGAAAACCTCAGGAGACGAACTGACCAAAACCCACACGCCCTGTCTCCCTGCGCTGTCAGTGGGAAGGAGGGAGGGTTTGGGGGGAAGAAAAGGTGTTCTTAAGGGCTTATTTTACTTCTCATTATCCTCCTTTGATTTTGTTAGTTATAAATTCACTTTTTACCTCTAAGCTGAGCCGGTTTTGCCCTTGGAGTGCTTTCTCCCGGTCATTATCTCAACTCATGAACCCTTCATTTAATTTTTTTTTTCTCTTCTCTGCCCAGCTGTTGGGGGTTAGATTTGTTTCTTTTTTACTTATAGAATTTTTTTCCCATAAGTTGCTAGGAAACTAACTACTGGGTAGTTATAGGTACTTAAGCAGAACAAAGGGGCCAAAGGAGAGGAGTTATAGCACCTGGCTCCACTTCTTTGGGTCTCTGGGAGTTTCTCTCTGAGGAGGGAGATAATGTGAGTTTTGAGGGCAGGTAAAGGACAGGGCTGGAGGCAACTTCTTGCTCTTGCTCTCGGCATTGGAGAGAGGACGGTCAGGCTGCTGCTTGCTGCGGGAGGAGTTCACTGTCACCACCAAGTCCGGTCCTGAGAAATCTACCATCATCTACTGGTGTGCCTAGGAATTCTGATCTGCCTCCTCCTGCCCTGCTGGGCCGGCCCTGTCCCGCCACCACGGCTTCTTTGGCACTGCTTTGGGGCTTTTTTGCTACTCTGTGGCCCCTCACTCTCCCTGCTCTGCCGGGACATCCCTGCCATTCCAGTTACCACCGCAGAGCTTCTGATATATCTGATCCACCAGCCTGGGATTTTCTACCGTTCCAGCTTGGTGCTTTCAAAGTCCTACAGGGGCACCGAGATCAGACTGCCCCAGGCTTTGTTAAACAAAGCCCCTCGAGGTTCTTGGTTCTGTTTATTATTAACGCTGTAGTTGTTTGTTTGCCTTGTTATACATACTAGTAAAGAACTGTTATTCCTATCCCCATACCTCTGCCTGAAAGCCTCTTTAATTTTTTCTAAATTATAATAATTTGGAGGGAGGGGATTTGAATTCTCCATTCCTGAGGAGGCCCTGCCCCTCCCTAGCAGCCACCTGTGAGACATTAATTTTTAAGAATTAAAGACTTTAGTTAAACAAGATATTGCTGAGGTAAGATAGACAAACTTCCCTCTACTAACAGTAGCCGGATTTAAGGAACCGATAAATCATGAGGCCTGTTTACATATTCTGACTAATTAATAGACTCCAAGAATACAATACAATCATAAATCAAAGAGCCCTGGAAAAACAGGATTCAGTTGTCACTAGCACTAAAAGGTTAAAAAGTCAAAGCGAGGAAGACCCATTTACTTCATCATTTTGAGACCCCGCCCCATTAAAAGGGCCACCGACCCATTTTAAAGAACAAACTACGCATGCTTAATGGATTTTTGGCTAATTACCATACGAAGCGGGGAATGGGATGTACCAGAGCTATGAATATGTATTTGTGGTTTGGGTATTCAATACTCCTGTACATAAAAAGACCCTGTGATCATCTGTAAATTGTGCGTGCGTATTTGGGAGCTATCGTAATAAACATACACTTTCTAACTTTAAACTGTTAGAGAGTCTTTGTCTGTCATAGTTGGATATTGGTATTAAATCCGTATTTTTAATAAATCATTTGGCGACCATGGCAGGACCTGCTCTCTCTGGCTGAGGGAGCCATCGGAGCCTGGGACCCCTCAGGGCGCCCATCCAGAATTTCCTGGGAAGAGGGCTCCTGTGTGCCGCTGACACCCCCGGGGAAAGACCAGAGCCTGCTGGAACTACGGACAAAAGGTATGTTTAAAGAAAATTTTGAATTAAAAACAGGTACCTTTGAATAGAGGCAACTTGTAAGTCATAAAGAGACGTCTTATGCAAAGTAGATGCCTGACTGGGTTTTGGAAGCTCCGGGAGTATTGTAAATGGTTGTTTTTGTTCCAGGTAAAGCTAGAAACTTCTGGCTGCCTCCCAAGTGGGAAGGGGGGTGGGGGCAGAGGCGGCAGGAGTCCGCCAGGGTTGTTGGTTTTAAAAGCAGTAGTGGCTTCGACTTCAGCTTGTTGTTAAAAGGTGCACCTTGGTAATCCATACTCTGAGAGGGGCTAGCCCGAGTTTTAAAACACGAAGGGTCCCGTTTTAGGTCATAATCCCATGTGCTAGATGTGTGTGTGTATTGCAGACAGATTGCAGGGTGTATTGCAAACAGATCCGTGTTTGGTAGTGGTCTTGTAAGTTCGTGACTGTGTGTGCTTAAGTAGAAAAAGAATCATTTGTGTACCGTATTGTGAAAAACAAGGTTTAAAACAACTCCTAAATGTTAAAGTATAAAGTTAGAAAGTATTAGTTATATTGGTTATAAAAGTGTAAAGTTAAATGTTAGAAACTCTTTGTACTCATTTTTGTAATATATCTTTGTGACCTCTCAAGAAAGAATGTCGTTTCCATGGCAACGTAAGACTCCTACACCGCTCTACTCGGCCTGGCTATCTCATCCGCCCTGCCCCCGTCTCCTACTCTAACACCCCTTATGGTACTTAAAGGTCCCAGGATGCAACACCTCAGGAAAATCGGGACAACTTCCAAAAACAAACAGTAATTAAGACTCTTTAACAACAACTTAAAACAAAGAGAATAATAACAATAAAGACTGAAGAGTACAGGCCAATTGATGCCAGGACCTTTTGATCTCACCGTGACCAGAAGAGCAATCTGAACATCCGACTCATCAGTGGAAATCACATTGGACTTGGAATTGTTGGGAGCATGCTCCCGTGAGGGGGGAGGTTAATTCCCCACTCGGCTGTGTGCAGCAGCAGAGTGTCCAGCCCCCCCC
>JANPWX010018004.1:41292-53290 GCA_024734555.1 Trochalopteron elliotii | reverse complement strand
AGCCCCAGCCCAGAGCCATCCCAGGCAGAGCAGCACCTCGGGACCACAGGATCCCAGAGTGGTGTCCCTGTGTCCTGTCCCTGCAGCCCTTGTCCCCTGTCCCTCCCCAGCTCTCCTGGAGCCCCTTTAGGCCCTGCCAGGGGCTCTGAGCTCTCCCTGGATCCTCCTCCTGTGCAGGTGAGCACCCCCAGCTCTCCCCAGCTGTGCTGTCCCTGTCCCTGTCCCTGTCCCTGTCCCTGTCCCTGTCCCTGTCCCTTGTCCCTTGTCCCCTGTCCCTTGTCCCCTGTCCCTGTCCCTTGTCCCTGTCCCTTGTCCCCTGTCCCTGTCTCTGTCCCTTGTCCCTGTCCCTTGTCCCCTGTCCCTGTCTCTGTCCCTTGTCCCCTGTCCCCGTCCCTTGTCCCCTGTCCCTGTCCCTGTCCCTGTCCCTGTCCCTTGTCCCTGTCCCCTGTCCCTGTCCCTTGTCCCCTGTCCCTTGTCCCCTGTCCCTGTCCCTTGTCCCCTGTCCCTGTCCCTGTCCCTGTCCCTTGTCCCTTGTCCCCTGTCCCTTGTCCCCTGTCCCTGTCCCTTGTCCCTGTCCCTTGTCCCCTGTCCCTGTCTCTGTCCCTTGTCCCTGTCCCTGTCCCCTGTCCCTGTCCCTTGTCCCCTGTCCCTGTCCCTGTCCCTGCAGTCACGTTTCAGCAGCTCCTCAGGAATTGGGGACTGAGGGTCTGGAGCTGCTCAGCCCCAGAGCCACTCCCAGCCTTTGGTGACAATGGTGACACTGCCAGCACCCTGTGCGATTTGGTTCGGGGTTTTTCCTGAGCCGGTTCGTGGTTTGCTCGCGGTGACGTGCGGCTGTTACCGGGGCAACACGGCCGGGGAGCGGGGACGGTGCGGGGACACTGCCGGGACCTGGGCATGTGACACTGCCAGGACCTGGGCACGGTGACACTGCAGGACCTGGGCATGTGACACTGCCGGGACCTGGGCACGGTGACACTGCCGGGACCTGGGCACGGTGACACTGCAGGACCTGGGCATGTGACACTGCAGGACCTGGGCACGGTGACACTGCCAGGACCTGGGCACGGTGACACTGCAGGACCTGGGCATGTGACACTGCAGGACCTGTGCATGGTGACACTGCAGGACCTGAGCACGGTGACACTGCCAGGACCTGGGCACGGTGACACTCCCGGGACCTGGGGACGGTGACACTGCAGGACCTGGGCATGTGACACTGCCGGGACCTGGGCATGTGACACTGCAGGACCTGGGCATGTGACACTGCAGGACCTGGGCACGGTGACACTGCCAGGACCTGGGCATGGTGACACTGCCAGGACCTGGGCATGTGACACTGCCGGGACCTGGGCATGTGACACTGCAGGACCTGGGCATGTGACACTGCAGGACCTGGGCACGGTGACACTGCAGGACCTGGGCACAGTGACACTCCCAGTACCTGGGCATGTGACACTGCCGGGACCTGGGCATGTGACACTGCAGGACCTGGGCATGTGACACTGCAGGACCTGGGCACGGTGACACTGCCAGGACCTCTCACAGCAGTGACACCCCCGGCTTCCTGCACAGCAGTGACGCCACCAGCACCCCACAGATGGTGACACCAACAGTGCCCTGTGCAATGGTGACACCACCAGCACCCACACACGGTGACATTGCCAGCACCCCAGACACAGTGACACTGCCAGCACCCCAACATGGTGACACCACCAGCACCCCAGACACGGTGACACTGCCAGTGCCCTGTGCAATGGTGACACCACCAGCACCCCAGACACAGTGACACCACCAGTACCCCAGACAGTGACACCACTGGCACTGCAGACACAGTGACACTGCCAGCACCCCAGACTCGGTGACACCACCAGCACCTCAGACATGGTGACACCACCAGTACCCCAGACAGTGACACCACTGGCACTGCAGACACAGTGACACCACCAGCACCCCAGACACAGTGACACCACCAGTACCCGAGACACAGTGACACCACCAGCACCCCATGCTGGTGCCACAGGAGCTCCCAGGACAGGGCTGCTGCTGGGGATGGCCACAGCTCCTGCTCATCCCTCGCTGCTGTTTGCATTAACATGAAAACCCAGCCATGTGGAAAATTGTCATTTTGAAACTGCATTAACAACTGGGGACTGAGAGACGTGGGCCACGTGTCCCTGTGCCACGGCCTCGGAGGGGACAGGGCTGCAGGAGGGGAGCAGAGCTTTTCCCAGGAAATGTCACCCAAATGTGGGGGTGCCACACCAGCAGTTTCCCTTCCCTGCACCCAAACACCAGGTCACACCTTGGACACCCACCCCAAAAGGCACAGAAAAAAGCAAGAGTGTCTGAATTTGCATAAATTTGGGGCAAAAGCCTGGAGTGCTCCCAGTGCAGCCCGTGGGACATGGATGGGGACAATGGCAGCTGTCACCTGTCCCGTGGCTTTGGTTTGGAGGAACTGGCTCTCTCCTCCTCCTCCTCCTCTTCCTCCCAGACTGAGCCTCAGCAGCCACTCAGGGGAGGGAAAACAGCCCATGGAGAAGGAAAAGAGTGAAAACCCCAACCCAAACTCCTGCATCAGAGATGGAGCAGAACCAGAGCTGTCCCTTCCCCAGGAGGAAGCCAGAGGAGAGGGTGGGAATATTTTCTGGTTTGAACATTTTCTGTTTTGAATATTTTCTGTTTTGAATATTTTCTGGTTTGAAGCTCATCCCCCAGGCCTCGTGTCCTGGGACCTCAGCACGTGCTCCTGTTACCCCTGGAGACTAGATAGTGGCAGGTGTGAGGAAAGGAAAAGTCACAGAGCTTTTGTTCTTTAGAATCCCAGAATCACTGAGGGTAGAAAAGAGCTCCAAGATCATCAGGTCACAGCTGTGCCTAATCTCCACCTTGTCCCCAACCCAGAGCACTGAGTGCCACATCCAGGAATTCCTTGGCCACCTCCAGGGATGGGCACCCCAAACCTCCCTGGGCAGCCCCTGCCAAGGCCTGAGCACACTCCAGGTGGAAAGGTGAGAGCTCAGTTCCTGTAGTCAGATCTCAGAGCTGACTCTGTGCCCCAAAACACATCTGCCTAAACCACGAGGGGACAAATTTCACAGTGTGTGACAAGCTCAGCCCAGTTCACGTGTCCCCACCTTGGCCACAGTGGGCTTTGCAGATCATTGAATCCCAGACTGGTTTGGGTGGGAAAGGACCTTAAATCCCATCCAGTGCCACCCCTGCCATGGCAGGGACCTTAAATCCCATCCAGTGCCACCCCTGCCATGGCAGGGACCTTAAATCCCACCCAGTGCCACCCCTGCCATGCCAGGGACACCTCCCACTGTCCCAGGCTGCTCCAAGCCCCAATGCCCAGCCTGGCCTTGGGCACTGCCAGGGATCCAGGGGCAGCCACAGCTGCTCTGGGCACCCTGTGCCAGGGCTGCCCACCCTGCCAGGGAACAATTCCTGCCCAAGATCCCACCCAGCCCTGCCCCTTGTCCCCCTGCCCCATCACTCCAGGTGTGCTCACTGCCTGGACCAAGGGACACTGTGTCCCCCAGCACACCCAGGCTGGCAGTGCCCACTCCCATCACATCCAGGCAAGAGGAAATCATTTTGTGGCCAACATTCCTCTTTGAGACACACTGTCTGCACTGATATTCTTCGAGAAAGTGCCCCAACACTCGAATTTCTCATCTTTAATGGTTTCTAACCGCTTGGCAGCAGCTGGCTGGGCCCATTTGCATTCCACGGCCAGCGGAGCAGCTCGTGATGTGGTTCCTGGAAAACACAGTGATTGTGAGAGCAGCCCCTGAGGTCACGGCCACAGCACATCCTGAGGGGGATGGGAACACGGGGACATGGGGACAGGGCTGTGCTCCCCTCCTCATGCAGCTCCTGGGGTGACACACCCAGGGCTCGTGGGGCTTGGAGGGATCCGAGAGCTGTGGGTTCAGTGGGGCCTTGAACTTTGCCTTCCTAGAAACACCTGGAGCCCCCAGCCCCAGCAGCCCCTCACTGCTGGGACCCCCAGAGCAGCCCCTCACTGCTGAGATCCCCCAGCTCCAGCAGCCCCTCACTGCTGGGACCCCCAGAGCAGCCCCTCACTGCTGAGAACCCCCAGCTCCAGCAGCCCCTCACTGCTGGGACACCCAGAGCAGGCCCTCACTGCTGAGATCCCCCAGCCCCAACAGCCCCTCACTGCTGGGACACCCCCAGCCCCAACAGCCCCTCACTGCTGGGACCCCCAGAGCAGCTCCAGCAGCCCCCCACTGCTGGGACCCCCCCGCCCCAGCAGCCCCTCATCCTGACCCCCAGAGTGGTGACAGAGCAGCTCTTGGCCAACACTGGCCCTTGAACTTCCTGTGCTGGTGCAGCACCTTCCCAAAGAAAGGTTGGAATTGTGCAGCCATGGAGCCACTGAGGCTGGAAAAGCCTCTCAGACCATCAAGTCCAACCATGCCCAGCACTGCCCAGGCCATGACTGACCACTGTCCCCAAGTGCCACATCCACGGGGCTTTAAACCCCTCCAGGGATGGGGACTCCACCCCTGCCCTGTGCAGCTGTGCCAGGGATGGAGAGCCTTTCCAGGGAGGAATTGTTCCCAATATCCAACCTGAGCCTGCCCCGGACATTTCCCCTTGTCCTGTCCCTGTTCCCTGGGAGCAGAGCCCACCCCCAGATACCAATGGCTGAGCTACAGCTGCACATCTGTGTGGCTCCTGCAGGGACTGTCACAAACCTCTCCAGGAGGAAATAACCCAATCTCCTCATGGATGAGGCCTTGGATGATTTCTCTAAGGCCACAGTCACCACATGTGGCCACAGCCTTTGGGAGTGGGGACAACACCTGAACAGGCCCAGGATGGAAAAGGGACCTGCAAGAGCCTCCCTGGCTGAAAAGGGTCTTGGAGGGTGGCACGACCTGACCCCGACTGAGCCCATGGGGCTTTCCCAGAACCATGGCAGGAGGGGCCCAGCAGAGCTGAACTGCACTGGCCAGGAGGGCCCTGGGCTGTGCCAGCTCTGGGGGGGCAGCAGGGCCAGGGCAGTGCCTGTCACACTGTCCCCTGTGCTGGCACTGCTGGGGCACCTCCAGTGCTGGGGGCAGCTCTGGGCTCCTCCTGACAGGAGAGACCTGCAGGGGCTGGAGCGTGTCCAGGGCAGGGAACAGAGCTGGGAAAGGGAATGGAGCCCCAGGAGAGGCTGAGGGAGCTGGGAAAGGGGCTGAGCCTGGAGAAAAGGAGCCTCAGGGGGGAGCTTTCCAGAGAAAAGAAAAAAAAGGAAAGAGAAGAGAAATAAAGAAAAAAGCAAAGAGGAAAGGGAAAGGGAAAGGGAAAGGGAAAGGGAAAGGGAATCTCTTTTCTGTATTGATGTCCCCTCCTGTACTTCATGCAGCACGTGGGGTCCCCACATGCTGGTGTCCCTTCCCTCAGCCCCGAGTGTGACCCCGTGGAGAAGCCTGGCTGTGGCCACGAGCACAGAGAGCAGCAACTGGAACCTCTGAGCTGGCATTTCCTCCCACTGACACCTCTGTGCCACCCCCAGCCCAGGGCTCTCTGCTGCCACGAGAGGACACGGGGAAGGGGCAGGGATGGACATGTGGGCAGGCTGGGCTGGTGGAAGGGGTCCCTGCCCAGGAGGAGCTCTGAGGTCCCTTCCCCCCAGGGCAGCCTGTCACTGTGACACCGATGGTGACAAACAAGCAGCCTCAGCCCCAGCTGGGAGCACTGAAACCAGCCCAGTCCTAGAAAGCCCCTGGTGTGCTGAGAGAGCAAAGGCACCTGGTGCAGCAGGGCTGTGCCAGCCCGACGTGGGAGGACACGGAGCTGTGCCCCTGCAGGGCTGGGCACTCACCTGGCACAGCCACCACGGGACCCCTGGGGACCCTCTGGGGGCTGCCCAGGCTGAGTGAGGAGGGGCTGCAGAGAGGGAAAACAAATCACACCCAAACCTTCCTCCTCCAGGGGCTGCAGGCAGAGGGAGGGGTGGAGGGAACGACAGAATTATGGATTTCACAGATCACTGGGGCTGGAAAAGCCCTGGAAGATCAGAGTGCAATCATCCCCCAGCACTGCCCAGGCCACCACTGACCCCTGTCCCCACATCCACAGGGCTTTAAATCCCTGCAGGGATGGGCACTCCACCCCTGCCAGGGTTTGAGCACCCCTTCCAGGAAGGAATTGTTCCCAATATCCAACCTGAGCTTGCCCTGGGGCAGCTTGAGGCCATTCCAAGGCCCAATAATCCCTGGAGCTGAGGTGTCCCTGTGGATCTGCTGGAGCAAACCTGTGCCAGGGCTGTTGGTTCAGTGTCTCCATTCCCTGGCAGGGCTGTGCTCAGCTCTGCTCCTCCACAGAGCTCCCAGGGCAGGAAACTCCAGGATGCCTTTTGTAAACAGAGCCCAGGTAGAGCTGAACAGGTTTGTAAACTCCTCCCTGGCTCTGTTTTGGAGCTGCAGCCCCAGAAAACCCAGGAATTACTGGCTGATTGCATGTCCTTCCTGGAAGCTGCACCGGGGAGGACACAGAAGATGGATTTCAATTTAGAGAAACCACGAAGGAAACCTCTGACCTGGCTCCTGAAATGTTTGGGAGCCAACTTGGATTTATTGTCCCTGGCTCACCCAGTCTTGTATACAAGAGCTGTGAGGTTTAACCTAAAATGTCATTTCCAGGGAAAAGAGGCCGGGCTGTGCCCTGAGCAGCTCCAGGGAAGGGTTGGATGGAAGGGAAGCAGTGCCCATCACAGCTTTCAGCAGCTCTCCAAGATGCTGTTTCACCATCACCTCCCTGCCCCCAGCAGTTTAGCTGGAGGTCCCCCCCCCTCTGGGGAGCTGCTGCCGAACTTTCTACAACCACTGTGACAGAGGGAAGTTTTCAAGGAGAATGGGATAACAGCCATAAAAAATTGGGGTTGGAAGGAGCCGTGAAGGGGTTTTGGAGCACCTTTTTGGAGCAAAGTCACCTGCAAGGTGCTGCCCTTCAGCTGCTCTTTGAAAGCCTCCCAAGGAGGCCCCAGGACCCCTCTGGGCACCAGCTCAGCCACTCCCATGGGAATTCCTGTCCCAAATCCAGGCAGAAGCCCCCAGCTGATGTGTGACCATGCACCTCTGGAAAGGCACTGGCTCTGCTTCCTGCTGGGCCAGGAGGAGACAGACAAGCACAGCTGGATTTCCCTTTTATTTCTCTTTTATTTCCCTTTTATTTCCCTTCCACCTCCTCACAGCAGCTCCTGCATGGCCTCCAACACGGGTCTGTGGGACATGGACACTGGAAAAGCTGCCCCAGACAGGGCCAGGACCCTCAGAGCTTTCCAAAGCCATGTGAAGCCAGAACTAACTTCATCTAGTGCCAGCTGCAGTCCTGCTTGGAATCGTGGAATTGTTGAGGGTGGAAGAAGACCTTTAGCTGAGTCCAATCATCAAGTTCATTTGCTTCAAGTGGAAAGTTGAACCAAAGACCCCCAGAAGTCCCTGAACCTCGAGGTGCTCACTGAGAAACTCAGAAACAGACACTGATTTTATCACAGAAACATCACAGACTGGTTTGGGTGGGAAAAGACCTCAAAGCCCACCCAGAGCCACTCCTGCCATGGCAGGGACACCTCCCACTGTCCCAATGCCCAGCCTGGCCTTGGGCACTGCCAGGGATCCAGGGGCAGCCACAGCTGCTCTGCTCCATTTTAATATGGAGATTCTTCCATAGGAACAGATTAAAGTGAAAGGGATCTTGCACACCCAACAACCCAAGAGCCAGCAGGTTTCAGATAAGCAATTTAGACAAGTAACCATCTCACCATGCCCCAAATGCTCTCTATGAGGGGAAAACCTTCCCTGGGAGGGTGGGCAGGCCCTGGCACAGGGTGCCCAGAGCAGCTGTGGCTGCCCCTGGATCCCTGGCAGTGCCCAAGGCCAGGGCTGGAGCAGCCTGGGACAGTGGAAGGTGACCCTGCCCAGGGTAGGGGTGGAATGAGATGAGATTTAAGATCCCTTCCCACCCAAACCACTCCAGGATTTGCTGACTCTATGATCAGACTACCACAGAACCAACACAATGGAAGGCTGCAGAAAAGTCACAATTCTTGCCACTAAAACAACACCAAAACTTGTGTTTTCTGCAGTCCCAGGTGCTGTTTCTGCAGAGCTGCTGTTCAGCAGGTGAGGCCCAGGAATGAACAGAGCCATGGGGGAATGCAGCTGTAAGGAAACCCCTCGGCCACCCCAGCTAGGTCTGCTCTCCATAATCCCCTCCTGGCAGATGTTTATGGACAGCTCTGAGAACCCTCCCCAGCCAGGCTGTCCTCAGCTCTGCAGAGAGTTTGCAGCACCACTTTGCAGCTCTTCCCTCCTGTGCCCCTGACTTTGCTGTGCCTGCAGACCCCTAAACCTGCTCTGTCCCACCTGCCCCAGGTCCTCCAGCACTGCTGGTTGAGCCAGAGCTTCAGCCAGGATGAGTTTCCCCACCAGCCTCCCTGGGACTTCACAGAACCCCAAAACCCAGGGCTGGGAAGGGACTTTAAAGCTCATCCTGTTCCAGGTCCTGCCAGGGACACCTCCCACTGTCCCAGCCCTGAGCCCCAAGCCTGGCCCTGAACACTTCCAGGGATGGAGGAGCACCCACAGCTCCACACCCAAATATCCCTGCTGTTTTTGATGGAACCTCACAGTAGTTCAGGCTGGAAAACACCTCAGGTTTGAGCTCTGGTGCCCATCTCCAAAGCCCCAGCAACCTCCTCCTGCCTGATGCCAGGAGCAAATCCAAGTCCCTCGCAGGAAGGCTGAATAGTAATTAATTCAGGACAGAAATAATGAACTACAGAGGAATTTCAATTTACACGTCTTTCTATTTTAACAGAAAACCCTTGACAACTGATTTTGGGGGAAAAAAAAAAAAACCCTTTTCCAACCACATTTAAAGCTGCTTTGCACGAGGCTCATCCAGCCTACGCTGCACGGGAGGGAGCAGAGTTTGCTCTGGAGTGTCTGCACTCAGGGGATGCCATGCTCCCCCTTTTCCCTGCTCACACCGACCGGCTTTGGGCTGTGACAGGAGCTGGAATGCTGCTGGGCCGGTCGGAGCAGGACGTGCCTCTTGTCCCTACAGCTCTGCGGGGCTCAGGGCGGTGCCGGGAGCTCGGTGACACCGCGGTGACACTGCCAGCAGCGCCTGCAGGGCTCAAAGGCCATTTTGGGAGCCCCATCCCGGCCCCACAGCCTCTCCCGCACCGGAACATCACGAGTGCAGTCACGGGGCTGCCATCTCCCCGCCAGGGATTTCTCCAGGATTTGGGGCTCTGTGTTGCCATTTGACATTCTTTTTTTTTTTTCTTTTACCCAGTAATTTAACAATTATTTACGTTAACCAAGAAGGGAGGAGAAGCCCTTCCAGAGCTGCACATGAAACTGCTGCTGCTGCTGCTGCTGCTGCCTGAGTAATTCCAGCTCGATCGAAGCGTGCGCTAAAAATAATCCAACCCCCTCCCTGCAAACACTCTTTGAGGGAAATATTTAAAGCAGAAAACAAGGCCCCTAAATCAGCACCCCCCCCCCCCCCCCCCCCCGGCCGGGGCTGTCACCCCGTTTGTTGGGGGGAAATTGAATTTGCCCGTCCTCCGCGGGCTCCCGGCTCCAGCCGCCTCCCGGAGCGGGCACGCCGAGGAATACATGAAAGGCTCATTAGTGGGGAAGGCTAATAACCTTTGTGAGGCATTAATAAAATCCCCGGCTAAAGCCCAACGCAGGGACAGTTTCATGGCAACGGAGGCAGAGAGGCAGGGTGTGCTGTGCCCAGCCCCACAGAGCTCCCCGGGTGGGGTGGGGGGCTGTGGATGCTCAGACCCCATCCCTGCCCCAGCCCCACAGAGCTCCCCGGGTGGGGTGGGGGGCTGTGGATGCTCAGACCCCATCCCTGCCTGATCCTGGTGTGTTCCCACACCCAGAGGACACACGGGGTGGGAAAAGCTGAGTGTGCCGTGACACCCCGACATCCACACAGACACACAAACCTGGGCACGTAAAATCAGATGGAGGGAGGGCTGGGGGGCTGTGAGGGATGCACTGCAAACACCAACAGCACTCTGCACCACGCCTGCTTGGGCAGCAGCAGGAATTGCCCCATGGAAAGGGTGCTCAGGCCTTGGCACTGCCCAGGGAGGTTTGCAGTGCCCATGCCTGGAGGTGTCCCCATCCCTGGAGGTGTCCCAGGAATTCCTGCATGTGGCACTCAGTGCTCTGGGCTGGGGACATGCACAGAGGAGATCAGGCATAGCTTGGACTGGAGGGGCTGGGAGGGATTTTCCAGCCTCAGGGATCCTGGGATTCTGTGCTGTGGTTTGGATCCCTGCCCACCCTGGTTCCTCAGCAATGTCAGCCAGGGATGCTCATGATCCCACCCCAGTGCATGGCCCAGGGCCTCTCCCACCAAAAGACCCACAGGGAATTGTCCAAAGGCAGATCATTAAGCAGACACACAAAGGCCTGGGCTGGGGGGACACAGCCAGGGGAGGAGAGGGGGCCTGGCTGCACAGGGAGCCTTTGGTTCTCCATTGTGGAGGCCCAGGGGTTTATCCCCAAGGCAGCCCTGCCTCAACCCTGGAGGGACCGAGGCAAATGGGAAAAGAGAACCCTTTAGGTCATGGTGAGGAAGACTTTCCTCCCATGGGCCTTTGCAGCTGCATGTTAATATTTCATTGTTCTATTGGTTTGTTAAGTTTATGTCACCCTGGTACCATATATGCACACATGCCAGAATGTTCTTCTTTCACTTGAACCCCACTGGGTTAAATTTTCTGCAGTGTTACACCCCTGGGACCCCATTAGTCCCCTCAGTTCATATTTACCCCTTTGCACCACTTTTTCCTGTTCTTACTGGACCATGAGCTCAAGGCCTGCCCTATAACCCCTGCACCCTTGGAGCCCTTCCAGCTCTGGTCCCTGGAACACACTCAAGGCTGCACCCACGATGCAGGCAAGAAACAGCCCTCAGACTTCCCATCTCCTCTCCTTTATGGTCAGCCCTTTTTTCAGCAGAGTGCTCCAGCCCTGAGGTGCAGGTCACTCTCAGGGACACACAGCAGCACGATGCAACAACACTCCATCAGGGTGTAAGTGCAGGGCTGGCACTGCTGGGCACTGAGAGCTGTGTGCTGGGGCTGCACAGGGAGCCTTTGGGTCTCCATCAGGGTGTGAGTGCAGGGCTGGCACTGCTGGGCACAGCTCTGTGTGCCCCCCGAGCCCCCTCAGTGCCCCACCATTGGTGCCAAATTAAAGGAGGAGCCCCCGTGCCAAGGGCAGGGTCCCCGGGCAGAGCCTCAGCACATCCTCTGAGCATTGGGAAGGTGAGGAATCCAACAATCCACCAATCCATCAATCCACTAATCCACCACGGATCTATTGGGGATCAAAGCTCCCATGTTGATGACCCCATGAGTGTACCTTGAATGGTTCTGTCAATTCCTTCTGGAATTGGCCAAGCATCCACTGGCATGCTAACTAAACAGGTGAGAAATGGCATAAAATATATATATATTTATACATATATATATATTTATCATATACATATTTATACCTGTATATTTATGGATATACGTAGGATATCCATCATATACATATATATCCTATGTATATAATGGATATCTTATGTATATCCATAAATGTATAGGAAATACATAGGATATCTAAACCTGATGCATTAGCTAAAGCCACTCAGACATTTGCTTTAGATTGTCTAACTGGCAAATTTGCACTACTAAAAGCAAGCAAATTACTAAAAGTAAGCAAGAAAAAAAGCACAAGCACAACACTCAACTGAGCAGCGGGCAGGCAGAGCCCGGCACAGCCCCGTGCCAGGGGCTGAGCCACCCCCGGGGCCCCGCGGGCATCGCTCGGCTCTTGCTGCAATTCGCCTTTTCAGCTTTAATTCCCACCCGGATAAACCCGGCCCTGCAGGGCAGCTGTGCCTGCAGCGCCCCTGGGCTGCCACCGTGTCCCCAGGGAGGGTGGCAGCTGCT